>OU824126.1:8865356-9094501 GCA_917499265.3 Mimumesa dahlbomi
CACTTAGGCGTCGAGTTAATTCGTTCATGTTTTCTCTTTCGCGTTGGCAACCTCTGAAAATCATCCACCGCGTCTTATACTTGTTTCAAACCTTTCCTCGAGTATGTGTAAACTACGCTCACAGAAGAGAAATACAGCTGTACTATGTCTCGACGTATTACTTTTTTTTCTTTGTATTTAGACGTTAAGAAACTTCATACGTCGTTTTCGTAACTAAACACTGGTAAGTTTTTTTTGTAAGTAATCAACATGTTCGTTGTGGCTCAGAGAGATACGATATTGAATCGGGTACCCTTTCTTTTTTTTTTATCGGATCATCTAACCTACAATTATTATAATTCGTATAATAGCGCTAAGCAGGAAATACTTGATTGTATCTTTGTTAATCGTGTTATAGGGTATCCCAACGATGGGCCGAAGAACGAGGATTATTTCCATATTCATCAAGTCATCAATTCAAATTAACGTTCATGCAGAACTTGTAATCATAAGTTGTACACATATAATGGGACGATTTCGTCATACAACCGTAAATTACCAGCCGCGAAAAACACCGGGTATTTAATGTCAATTTCGTAGACAGATTCACGTTAGCCTCGTTGATATTTCCATAAAACGACCATGAAAACGCCTGAAACGCTATCGCGTGGATCGCGGTAAGCGTATTAGAACGAACGAGAAATATTTGTCTGGGAATTAGCGGTGGATCCCTCAATTTATATTTTTAATGTGAGTATACTTGTTGCAAAGTCGAAACTACGTCTCCGACTCTACAAATATCTGGGTGGGAAAAGTTCGCGAAGCTCGGTAGCCGGCACTGGCCAAGACTAATTTGAACTTTTCCCGCAAGTTTCCAGTGACAAATTATCCCCCGCGAAAATGGAGTGCCGCTTGAGATTCAACGAGGAATTTTATTACGTTACACCGGTAGGTAAGGCTCGGGATGCAGCCGTACGGTTCCGCGAATGTAACAGAAAAATCACACACGCACACAGAAATATACGAATTACAGAATGAAAAATAGAACGTTTTAACGACAGTTTACGACGCGTAAAGATTCTAACGTGCAAACGAGCGGTGGACTTACCGCGACATAACGGCCAATAACGTCACGTACAAACATCGTTATTTCCGTCCGCGTTTGTTCTACGCGCGGCAACGGGACATATTTAAATTAACGCCGCGTGACACTTCGGTACGAAAATTTCCAGCCGTCTGTTATCCCATAAAAAGACAACCCCTCGGCTAGTCCGTTGCTCTTGGCTTTTTCGCTCCCGTCGGATTTTCATGTATCAGCCACCGTAATAATGTCGAAATGCAATCTAGTTATCGCGGACTTCGAATTTCAAACCGAAATCCGAAATGTAGTTCCGGATGTTATGCTAATTTCAATACGTACATACATGCAAATGTACGAGATTGCGTGTATCTAACTGGCACAGTATCATATAGGGTAGAATCATATTTAAAGAAAATGCCAAAAAGTACTATATCTATGTACAAGTATGTATGTACGTTATATATCGTGATATCGACAAGTAAATGTATTCCCGGTGGAAATCTCTGTCCCATAATTCCACGGTGGTTGCTTAATGCACGGTAGGATCAAAGGGAATTTTTAACCACCTGCAAAGGTGTTCGTAACCGGATTCAGTTCGCCTGCTGGGGGGATGGCTTTAAGTCGGCCCAGTTACTTGTCTTAGGTGAAAATATAAACCGGGGAGAAGTAACCAGAATGGATCGTGTTACCACGCTGGACCAACGTCACCCTCTCTCTCTCTCTTTCTATCTCTCTTTCTATCTCTCTCTCTCTCTCTCTCTCTCTCTCTCTCTCTCTCTCTCTCTCCCTCACGGATGCTGGCGAAAGTCAAAGCACGAACCAATCACGGCGCCCTGGGAATCGAGTTTCCGTCCGACGTCCAACGTAATTCGACTTCTGCAAATGAGCCGCGTGTTAACCCTTCCCCGAAGTTCGAAAGCACTCGTTTTTTAAACGGTCGTGTCAAAATAGAGATACTTGAAGAATTAAGTCCCTTTTTTCACGCGATATCTGAATCTCCGCTATTACGAGGCTGTTTTTTTTTAATAAAAATAGAAATTCCAGGGCGAAAGATTTAGATTTTTAGATATAATGTTCACGATCGCGCGTGGTATTTATACATGCATTTCTGTGGAAGTATATCCTGGTCTCGGAGCCTTTTATCTGCTTTGTCATGTAAATTGGAGTTCCCGTAACGTTATAGAAAAAGTAAAATTTTTTTGACATCTTTGCAGCACCAGCGCGGATTTTTATATTATAGTACAGAGGACTATGGAGTAGAAACGAATCCGGGAAGAACAAGAATTATTCATACTCGATTCACGGGTATTAAAAGTTGAATTTTCTACCGGATAAAATGCAAACTTCATTTTGCTTTTTACTCAGACAACCTTATATCCACCCCTTTGTCCTGCCATTAAATCGTGTATCCGATATAATGATTGCGATCAAGTATTTCACCGCCCGTTTAAATACCCGTCCAATTTCCGCGACAAACGGATGCAAAATTATGCGCAGAAGTCTCGCAGTTTCGGTCAAAATTTATAATTTCCATAACTTTTCTTCCTTATTCTTTCGACACGTATCAAAGTCGTGCTAGAAACGAAGGTACTGGAAGTATGTAAATTTATTCGTCTTCAAAATAATCCTCACCTTATTATCACATATTATCACGTTTCTAAAATACCAAACGCACGTCGGATCTTTTCATCATTTCGCAAAGATTCCATTAATTCACATGATTTTCATTCTACATTCTTTTTACCCCGCGTCTCATCGTACTGCCCCGGTAAGCGTAGCAATTAGAAAATGTTTAATTGAATAATTCCTCTCGCACGTTTTGCATTACACAATATTTTCCCTCCAACTAACGTTACTTTCTTTCGCATCACGTAACGCCATCCCTGTCCCCATCGTCTTTAAATTCCACCCTCCGCGACCGGACACATCCAATGGCGTCCACGCACGTCGTCGTGAATTTTAATTTCTTTTATTAACATACTCCCGCATACCTGTCCGTCCCACGGTGAACTCAGCAGTATAAAAATACAAACCCACCCCATCCCTTCCCCCGTTCATCCCCAAGTGACAACAAGTAAACTCAACCAGACGTCCGACATCTCACTTACCCCGTCGCGTTATATATCCCACCGACGAATAACACCCCCACCAACCCTTCGGCATCGAAAAGCACGCTCTAATCCCCGGTGACTGACCCCGTGAAGCCCCTCGATACCACTGTATACATATACAAATACATACACCCCCGAAACAAAGGTCGCGAACGAAAGAAAAGAAGAGAATACCGTATTATATACATACAACATACATATACATAATATAAGAACCCCGTGAAATCAGTTGGCCGTTCCGCGGAGCGACGAACCGACCATGCCGCAGCAGTTTTCGGGTTAAAGATCTCGTTGGAACGGTGGCAAAAAGTCGTTGCGAGTGGCGGATCGATGGCGAGGCAGCGACAGCGTGGCTCCAGCGAGCAGACGTCGTCCCGTACACACCCCCATACCCCCATCCACATTGCCATTCCCGTTCCAGCGATCTCCTGCTCATCTCCATCGCCATCTACGCCGAGCCTTTCACGTTCCACTCTACCCCCCTTCCCATCCCGTTCCATCCCTCCCTCCCTCCCCCCTTTTTCCTTCACAACCCATCGTTCGCCCCTGGGCGCTCTAATACGGCTACGAAGCGTCACGGCTGTACTTATGAGAATGTAACCCACATTTCGACCGAACGTTACTTCCGGCATGCTCCCGGGAAACGTATTGTGAGTTACACTCAATGCCGTTTCGATATCCCGTCGCATGGGGCCCCGGGTTTAATGGCATTAGAGGACTGCGAGCCAGAAGGAGGTAGACGAAGAAGGAAAGAAAGTTCTCTATTTTTTTCTTTTTCTTTTATTTCGCCGGCCAGATAGGGGATGAAATGGAACGGAATTCTTACTACCCCGCTGGCGTGGATGTTCTTTCTGTGCGTAGATCGTGATCCAGATTACGCGCTCGAGAGAGAGAGAGAGAGTCGCGACGTAGATCCGCGTGATTAAGGATGTATAACGAAAGTGTGTACTCGTGGTGTCTGGCCTAGTTAAAAGGGGAGATGGTTACCGTTTTTTATTTTATAAAGTAGTTCAATGGTGGACGGGAAAGGGTTCGACGATGTTGAATTATTCCACGTGGATTTCTAACAAGTTATTTGAAGTCTTGGCTGGAGTCTTGTAACGCCGTGGGGAAATGGTAAGTCCGAGTTATTATTTTATGTTTGTAATGAAATTACACTTTAGCTCACCGAATGTGATTCGGAGTTTCATCTATACCTGGCCACTCTATTACGTCTACACCATGCATTGGTAATGGGGACACAACCCACATCACGGAATGTTACCGTTCCATCTACCGGTGCCGCGAATATGGGTGTCTCGTAAGACGGGATCAATGTTATCTGCCCCTGCTACAGCTAGTTACAACGGAAACTTACAACGTTGAATGCCACCGGGGAAAGCGCATGGCATAAATACGTTTTCACTTTAATTCTACAATACTACGGGATTTAACGTTAAGAAACTTTTTCCATTGAACATTCTACGAGTAAAGATTGTATTCCTCGATCCAAGAAGACGAGGGCGGTTCTAACGCTCTCCGGAGGATATCCCACTAATGTGTTTCAATTTAATTATCACGTTACAATATTATCGTAATTTCCACAGTACGAAAACAGAGTGTAAACTTTTACACGATGAACGGAAATGAAAGTTTCACGTATGAAAACCAATAATACTCTGAAAAAGATTTCGTAGCAACACGTATCAGGGTGAAAACGGATACCACCTCTCCCCCTCCCTTCCCTTAGGGGTTGACTACAACAACGTATTGGCAATCCATTTCTTAAATCTACGTGATTTGTTCCGCGAAAGAATACAACCTAATAGCGAGAGCATTTATCGAAGAATGTACCTCGTTCCAAGGATCTCGTCCTGGTTTCCATCCACCCCATTCACATCCACCCTCGCACACACCCGTGCCGAGCATCCTTGTCGCCCACCCCTAACGTAATGCGGTCATAGCACGTGCTAGAAGGTATTCCACGGAGAAAAATGTAACCCACATACCGGCAGAATGTTATTTCGCAGACGTTCAATGAGAACTAGGAGGGGAACGATGAAATTTGGTTGATCCGAGCTTAATGGCGGGAAACAACGCGTTGTAATAAGTGAGTGTTATATAACGGGCCGTGTAATTATAACATTTATAAAGTAAGCGATCCCGTGGGTTGATTAATTTATTCAGTAGAAATTGTCTATGAAGTTTATCGTAATTCTTAGACGTACTACATACATAACTCGGTGGAAAAGTGTACGTACTCTTTTTCTCGTTCGCTGTAGATACAAAGGATTCGGTGTAGAATTTGTGTTCTTTTTTTTACTTTAAGAAAGCGTCGAGGTTTCACTTCTTGAACCTGAATCGCGGGCAAAGTGTTTTCCCCGTGGGGCATTTAATTAACTTAAAAGTCGAAAACAAAAAAGGAACAAGGAAAGCCCGCCCCCGAATGAACAAAAACGTTAAGACTATTCTTCGGATTTCGTTTTAACGCTAGACCAGGCTGAAGATAATACCGGGTAAGGGGAAAGAGAAAGAAAAACGCTTTAAAAACAGCCTCGAACTTTCTTCGGAATAATTCTTAACCCCCCCTGGCGAACCCCGTCACCCCACGGATCCTGGGGAATTGAGAAAAACCTCCTAATATTATTTCAACGAACGACAATCGTGTGCCGAGAGTGACAACGTTAACACCGATTATCATTTTGTTGGTCAGGCAGAAATGTGATAACGATATCCACGGGGAAAAATATCTATCTACGGCGCGGCAATTTAAATTCTATTCGTCATATTGCACGTTAATAGAACGGGATTGCAAACATTCCGCAGGAGGATAATACAAGACGTAAAACAGAGAATAAGCTCTGAAAGCGAGCTACTTCGTCTTTTACCCCTCGCAGGCTCCATAAATATACATGTATATATGTATGTATACGTTACACGTTTACATTTACACAACGGCACGCGCGAGTGTAACTCCATCGCGTTGTAACGGTGTCCTTTTGTACACTCGTAGATGCAAAGAGTATCTTGAGCGTAATAACAATTTTTTTTCTCCCTCTCTCTCTCTCTCTCTCTTTCTCTCTGTCTACTCTACTCTTTACTGTAGTATACCCCACTACTTTTGCGTGTCCTTCTGCAGGGAGGAGGGCACCGGTGAAGTTTGTAATTAATTTTCACGGCCTGGCAACGTAACATCAACCCTCTTCACGAGCGCGAGAGTGTTCTCTGTTAATCTCTCTACGAGAGAGAAATTCTGACCTTCATGGTTATCATGCCCGCCGGTTCTCCTCTCCGCTCTTTGTTCTCACTTACACTTTATTGCCTACAGCTTACGTACCGCAAGACTTTTCGAGTTTCTTCGTGGGAAAATTTACGAGCACCATCGCCGGTACCCCCTAACCGCCGTTTAAAAAAAACTGACTCGTAGGAAAAGATAGAATTTAACGAACGTATCGTCGTCCCGTAACAATCGTAACGAGATAAAGTACTCATCGATTTTATGGAACTAAGAATAGAGGAATGAAGACCTTGATGAAACTATACGAGGAAGATTGCGTGGAAAATAGATATTCAGGTAATTTAAATACAAATACGATGCAGGGAATAAATTCAATTGATAATATAGAGAAGAGAGTGCGTTATAGACTATTTTCATTGGGACCAAAGGCAAAAGAAACGTCTCAGGCAATATTTAAGTAATTTGAATAAAGTAATTAAGCCGACTGAAGACATTTAAGATTCCTTTGTTCATCGGGAAAATTATCTCGCGAGATAATGAATGGAAGTGAAATCTGTGGAAGAAAGAGAGGACGAGCAGCAAATAGAAATCCTATGGTAATCTTAGCGTGTTCTCGCCCACTGACGTTATCTAGTCGGATCGCTATTTCGCGCTTTGCACCCGGATAATTTATTATTGCCGCGGCGCTGCATGTGTTATCGATCGGCAGTGCTTTTAACATTCAGTCGGAGGTGCAATTCTGGCAAGCTTGTTTTCCCGATCCAAGATCCCGTCCGTTCCAATCTTTTGGCAGAAAATCCGGCGCATGACCCGCCCTGTTCTGATTTTTCACCTATTTCCTTTCTTTTCCTAATTTCCCACCCGGAAGTATTTCCATCGCTTCCCCGTCAACGTTCTCATGCGTTCAACAGAATTCGGAAATGGAAGTCTGCCTCGAAATGGAGATGTAAAAGTTACCAAACAAATTTCAATGAAAAGATAGTTATATAATTCGCTTAATCGGTTCATCAATTCACAGAGATTCATTCCATTACCTTTCTACCATCATCCGGAAGATCATAGCTCTCGTTTGTACTTATTTCGCATGAATAGAAAAGCTCGTTCTTTTCTATTACCACAGCGAGGCACTTCTGCCCTTCTTTTTTGGTCGTTACCCCGCGATATACGCAAAAGCGTTAAATCTTTTCGTGGTTCTGTTTCATCGCAATCAGAGACACAAATGCTTAGAGTTCTTTTACATGAATATTTTAATGAATGCAGCCCCTCTGATGTACGGAGCTGTATACTACTCTCTCCCCACAATGGCTTTCCCTTTTTTATTCGTGCCCCGCTTATTTCTGCATTTCGAAAAAAAGATGGGAAAAAAATGAAAGAGAGAGAGAGAGAGAGAGAGAGAGCGCGCGAGAGAGAAAGACAGAGAGGCAGAGAATGAAAGACAGAAAGGAACGGTAGAAAACAACGAGACAGAAAACCACCGACGATTCTTTCGGGCCCCGGCTAAAAGGTTAAAAAGTATAAAACCGAAACTCGATAGACGCGGGCGTATCTGTGTGAACATCTGTCACAGATACGTGTCGAACGGACGGACGAGATTAAAGAATCTCGTTGCGCCGCATCGCAAATCGTTTCCTTTATACCGTCTGTCTCCCTTTTTTTTATTCGTCCATAAAAATCGGATGAACGGGTTCAAAGAATATTGGCGAACGAATGCTTAAGTGGGCGGTTGGTTGGAAGATACATTAGCGCAAACGTTTGAATTGAAGGACACTTCTACGTTCATTATTTTCTTTTTTTCAATTAATTTCACAAAAGAACGTCAGATAAAAAGAAAATGTAACACACACTTACATTCTTAGTGATTATTCGATATGATATTTACCTGTGTGTTGCACCAAATTAATAATATTCTTTTCGCTCGTTTCCGTGCGAAAGTAAAAGTAGTTTTTACCAAATTCGTTCCAACGTCAATTACAGTCGAGTTTAAGACAGTTTTTTGGTCGGCATTTGCTCAATTTTTGAGATAGCGACCTGAGACTGGTACCATTGATTTAGTTAGAAAATTCTACGCCAGATCAATGTATAATAGTTGTACTTTTCGAAAATTTCATTTTTCGCAAAAATCTGAAGGGGGTAGGTCAGGATTTTTTGCGATTTTCGTAAATCGCTTGCCATTTCCGTAATTTTTGAGCTATTAAAACGATCCGGGGCGTTTTGGACGCGGAATCCGAAGCCGAATAAGGCAGTGAAAGAATCATTATGATATCTAAAGAATTGTGGAAATGGCAGGCAAATTACGAAAATCGCAAAAAATCCTGACCTACCCCCTTCAGATTTTTGCGAAAAATTAAATTTTCGAAAAGTACAACTATTATACATTGATCTACCGTAAAATTTCCCAACTAAAACAATGGTACAAGTTTCAGACCGCTATCTCAAAAATTGAGCGAATGCCGTTCAAAAAACCGCCTGAATTTGAGGATTTTTCACGATTTTCGTAATTTGCTCGCCATTTCCACAATGATTAAGATATTAAAACGATCCGGGACGTGTTGGACGCGGAATTCGAAGCCCAATAAGACAGGGAAAGATTCAGGTTGATGTCTAAAAATTTGCGGAAATGACGAAAAAATTACGAAAATCGCGAAAAATCGTAGAATTCAACCAGTTTTTTAGTCGGCATTCGCTCAATTTTTGAGATAGCGATCTGAAACTTGTACCATTGTTTTAGTTGGGAAATTTTACGGTAGATCAATGTATAATAGTTGTACTTTTCGAAAATTTCATTTTTCGCAAAAATCTGAAGGGGGTAGGTCAGGATTTTTTGCGATTTTCGTAAATCGCTTGCCATTTCCGCAATTTTTGAGCTATTAAAACGATCCGGGGCGTTTTGGACGCGGAATCCGAAGCCGAATAAGGCAGTGAAAGAATCATTATGATATCTAAAGAATTGTGGAAATGGCAGGCAAATTACGAAAATCGCAAAAAATCCTGACCTACCCCCTTCAGATTTTTGCGAAAAATTAAATTTTCGAAAAGTACAACTATTATACATTGATCTACCGTAAAATTTCCCAACTAAAACAATGGTACAAGTTTCAGACCGCTATCTCAAAAATTGAGCGAATGCCGTTCAAAAAACCGCCTGAATTTGAGGATTTTTCACGATTTTCGTAATTTGCTCGCCATTTCCACAATGATTAAGATATTAAAACGATCCGGGACGTGTTGGACGCGGAATTCGAAGCCCAATAAGACAGGGAAAGATTCAGGTTGATATCTAAAAATTTGCGGAAATGACGAAAAAAATACGAAAATCGCGAAAAATCGTAGAATTCAACCAGTTTTTTAGTCGGTCAGGATTTTTTGCGATTTTCGTAAATCGCTTGCCATTTCCGCAATTTTTGAGCTATTAAAACGATCCGGGGCGTTTTGGACGCGGAATCCGAAGCCGAATAAGGCAGTGAAAGAATCATTATGATATCTAAAGAATTGTGGAAATGGCAGGCAAATTACGAAAATCGCAAAAAATCCTGACCTACCCCCTTCAGATTTTTGCGAAAAATTAAATTTTCGAAAAGTACAACTATTATACATTGATCTACCGTAAAATTTCCCAACTAAAACAATGGTACAAGTTTCAGACCGCTATCTCAAAAATTGAGCGAATGCCGTTCAAAAAACCGCCTGAATTTGAGGATTTTTCACGATTTTCGTAATTTGCTCGCCATTTCCACAATGATTAAGATATTAAAACGATCCGGGACGTGTTGGACGCGGAATTCGAAGCCCAATAAGACAGGGAAAGATTCAGGTTGATATCTAAAAATTTGCGGAAATGACGAAAAAATTACGAAAATCGCGAAAAATCGTAGAATTCAACCAGTTTTTTAGTCGGCATTCGCTCAATTTTTGAGATAGCGATCTGAAACTTGTACCATTGTTTTAGTTGGGAAATTTTACGGTAGATCAATGTATAATAGTTGTACTTTTCGAAAATTTCATTTTTCGCAAAAATCTGAAGGGGGTAGGTCAGGATTTTTTGCGATTTTCGTAAATCGCTTGCCATTTCCGTAATTTTTGAGCTATTAAAACGATCCGGGGCGTTTTGGACGCGGAATCCGAAGCCGAATAAGGCAGTGAAAGAATCATTATGATATCTAAAGAATTGTGGAAATGGCAGGCAAATTACGAAAATCGCAAAAAATCCTGACCTACCCCCTTCAGATTTTTGCGAAAAATTAAATTTTCGAAAAGTACAACTATTATACATTGATCTACCGTAAAATTTCCCAACTAAAACAATGGTACAAGTTTCAGACCGCTATCTCAAAAATTGAGCGAATGCCGTTCAAAAAACCGCCTGAATTTGAGGATTTTTCACGATTTTCGTAATTTGCTCGCCATTTCCACAATGATTAAGATATTAAAACGATCCGGGACGTGTTGGACGCGGAATTCGAAGCCCAATAAGACAGGGAAAGATTCAGGTTGATATCTAAAAATTTGCGGAAATGACGAAAAAATTACGAAAATCGCGAAAAATCGTAGAATTCAACCAGTTTTTTAGTCGGCATTCGCTCAATTTTTGAGATAGCGATCTGAAACTTGTACCATTGTTTTAGTTGGGAAATTTTACGGTAGATCAATGTATAATAGTTGTACTTTTCGAAAATTTCATTTTTCGCAAAAATCTGAAGGGGGTAGGTCAGGATTTTTTGCGATTTTCGTAAATCGCTTGCCATTTCCGTAATTTTTGAGCTATTAAAACGATCCGGGGCGTTTTGGACGCGGAATCCGAAGCCGAATAAGGCAGTGAAAGAAACATTATGATATCTAAAGAATTGTGGAAATGGCAGGCAAATTACGAAAATCGCAAAAAATCCTGACCTACCCCCTTCAGATTTTTGCGAAAAATGAAATTTTCGAAAAGTACAACTATTATACATTATTCTACCGTAGAATTTCCTAACTAAAGCAATGGTGCCAGTTTCAGATCGCTATATCAAAAATTGAGCGAATGCCGAACGAAAAACTGCATTAAATTGACGATTTTTCGCGATTTTCGGAATTTATTCGCCATTTGCGTAATTTTTGACCTATTAACATGATCGAGAGCGTTTTGGACGTGGAATCCGAAACCGAATAAGGTGCAGAAAGAATCAAATCGATATCTCAAAAATTGTGGAAATGCCGGCCGAATTACGAAAATGGCAAATCATTTCTTTTCTGGACTATATCGACGCAGAATTTCAACCAGGATACGTATATCGGAGTCCTGGATCGATTATTCGAAGAGTGTTGAAATAACAATAGAAAAACATGAAATTAATCGACACTCCAAAAGAAATTTGAAACTTTCGAATCATTTGGAGAGCGGAAGTTCATGTTCTAGCACATAACTACAATTCGTTTCGAATCTAGGCTATCGTGCCCGGCGAAATAATGATAGCCTAGATACAAAACGGCTAGTACTTATTTAGTAAAATAAATGTCAGACGAGCACGCATTATATTGCCCACCCTTTTCTACGATGTAGTTACATCGTATCAGGGTAATAACGCGCTACACACGAAACTTGTTAAAGAATTAACCGGCACTTGTTTATAATAAAAAAGGGGTTGCAAAGTTCCTTTATACTTTCACGGCACAGCATTAAAAAAATCATTTTCTTAACCGTCTACATGACAAACGCACGCTCTTAGTCGCAGACAACGAGAGGACGCTTCAACCTGAAGAGCTAAAATCTCCGCGTCGTTCCAGCCCCCTTAAAAAACAAAGAACTAGAAGAAAATGTACGAAGAATAAGACGAATGACCGGTTGTCAATTCCTTTCGGCACCTCCGACGATATTAAATACACAATTCGTACTTGAAAGTCGAACCGTGTCACGTTCGGTATTATTTATTTTCATCCGGCAATTGTGCTCGCAAACAATGTACGAATCACTGTCGTCTGCAGTGTAAGACGAGTATCGCAAGGGTTGGGGGAGTGTTGTCGATTAGAACAAAATCGAACGCAACCCTTCCGTACGGGTGAAAGGATAAGTACCATTGTTAAATCTCGCCAGTGCTTCTTCTTCACACCGGATATAACGACAGGAGTGTCAAAATTCAAAGCTTCAACGACAATAAGTACAATAGCGCAACGATGGAAAGTGAGAGCCCTGGATAGAAATGAATGCCGTCAAACTTTCCTCAATTTTATTGAATTGTTATACCAGTAGTGTACAATGGCGTGGAGCATATCTATCAGTTTTCAAAATAATATCACCGGTCAACCCCTCCGGTAAATGATGACTGAAAATACCAGAGGAGAAAAGTTTTATACTCGCGAGACATTAAGAATGAAAAGTTTAATCGCAAGGTTAGCCTCGTATATTATGAAAATGGACCCCCATAGGCATGTAATATGTCCACGTCGGCTGTAACACCGTAGTCTACGTTGTAAAAAAAGCTTCCTCACACGTCAAATTTGTTCAGATCAAGCGATATTCCGGGCAAGTCACGTAAAGAATATTTTACGATACGTTTTAATGTCGGGGACGAAGAAATAAAGAACGAGTTTCGAAATGGTAAGTAAGATTGGGATGCTTCTCGACTTGTACACGATGTAACATGTAATTATGGGAACAAGTAAAATACGACTGAATCCTCCGCGTTCTACATTAACCCCCTGTAGTTTCCAGCACTGTTATGGGAATATTACTTGTAGACAAGGGTAGCGATCGGTGAGGTTCATTTGCACAACAGCGGGGGTGTTAGTTTCAATTTAACAGATTAAATCGCGTCTTGATTTATCAGACGCTGAGGATATCTTCGTTTGTTTATAACTTTCGAATTCGTTTGGTGAATAGCTTGGATGAAATTGTAATTGAATCGATTCGAAAGAACAATGGAGTGTCCCGGCAACTGCGAGATTACTTTTTCAAATATTTTTATGAACCTGTTCCCCTCCGTAGAAATTGTTTGAATAATTAATGAGTGCACTTTAAAGTTTCCGTACACAGACGACGTCGACAAAGCAATGTCAGACACTAACACGTAAATTACGAACTGAAAGCACGTAATCGCTCGATGGGACACAGTTTTGATAAAACTGTTGCGCCGTGTGTGGCACTAATGGTAAGAAGCTTGACATATTTTCGAAGTGAGTAAGATTTCAGGCGGGCTTTTGTCCCCTTAGAATTTCAAGTTTTAATCTCGAAGATCGTCGCCATACATGGACTGGAACTCGAGCTCGTGGTTGTACATGAATCATCGTAGGATCTCGCGATTGTTCAAAATGGTATTGATAAAATGTCGAATACTAAATAGTAGGTGAATCAATTATGAATAATGATGGACGAGATTAAATGACGCTTTCATGAATTCTCGGGGCTGCTTAAGGAAATAATAAACGATAATGATTTTCTTGTAAGAAGTTCCATCAATACGGATCAAACTTGATTGATGATAGTTACTATAATAATCCTTGTTAGTATAAATGTCGGATTGAAAACAAACTTAATTGACGAGAGTTATGCACATGTGTAACTTACGGAAGATTCACAGAATCGATTATTTTATTATACAACGTGTTATTGTAAATATTTGTAGTGTATTTTACAAAGTTCTTCAAAGTTGCGAGACTACTTTCTCTTTTTTAGAGAAAATCAAGCACGTGGTGCCGTGCCGCAGTCGAATCTGTAAACTTATGTAACCTTTTATCGACAGCAGTTAAGCATGGACCCCATAGATATATGTTGCAATTCAAAATTGATATTTGGTGTGAAATTCCGTAGTCGTAGAACGATTATTTAATTATAACTTCTGTAATTCCCCCTTACTATTAACACATGTTCATCCTAGAATCAAACCCAAAATGGTAACGTTGGGAGTGACACTGGAATGGTAAAAGGGCTCCAAAGCCCCAAAAACCGGCGAAATTGAAAAGCATAGGAGTAATAGATCTATGCTATATCTCTCTGTGATAGAACGTTTAGCCACAAACGGGAAATGGGATTGAGACCAAACCCACAGACACCTGTGCGTGACACCACAAATGAGGCGGCGAAATATATCGTATGTATGCGGTGTGTACGTGCTACAGAACACACCCACAAACTTGCTGTCGGTCGCTATTCGCCTCAACTGTGGTACTGTCTAACACTCATGACAGAATTTGCATCCAGAAATTAATTCTAAGAAATGTTGCAGAGATAATTTGATAACGTGATTATGTGCCAATTGAAATTCTGTGAAAATGTCGACAACTTTTTGAACAAGTTCCCGCTCATTCAAGTAGTACTTTTATTAATGAACTAATGGTTTCTTGCATATGTTAGTTGCTATTTGCCCCAGATTAAAAATGTCGCAGATTTTAGCACAAAATGACTCAATATCTATTATCAGTTTGCCTTGACCAACGGGAATTACAAACACGCAAAGTCGTCAGTGCTTTATGATAAAACAACTCATAGGCGTACTTCTCTGTACATGCTCCGTTCTAATGAAGTTCTGTTTCCCGTTTAGATTCGATCGGAATTCGAAAACAAGTGGAAATGTTTGCAATGATATGAACATAACTATACAAACATTAACAGGTAACTAGCAATTACCGCGTATTAGTCACATAACAGCTGTTTCCTTAGTTAAAGATATTTCCTTCAGTCAAAGGGATATCTATTGTTCCACTATATTCTGTTAAATATGTGTAATATTTATGTAACAAAGAGTTTCAAAAGAAGGCTAAATATACATATCGAAATTAATTTGGATTTTGATTACAATATCGAGTTTCTGCAATATTGTAAACTTGCCATCCGAGATAACATGTTGAGCGCTGATACCAGTACAAAATAATCAATACTGTATATAATCTTTGAGCATCATAAATGTTACAAGACTGAATGCGGGATCTCAAACATCAATGCTGATACTTTATACAAATTTGTTCTATATCCTTTCGTGATACGTCCGTGTGTCTTTTTACTATAAAATACGTATCACACTTTTTACAGAACGGTTACTGTAAATTCCGCATAGATTACTGTAGATTGTTTTTTTGCCGCAGCTACGTAATCGTGTTTTTCGAAGCTACACCGTCGCGACGCATCTGTCCGCCGTTAGATGGCTATTCGCATTCCCTGTTGCATACGTTAGTGGATATACAGTGGATATACGCGTGGCGTCGGAAAAACTTGTTTAATTTGAGATGACAAGATCTCACATACTACCGGTGACTTTCTGAAATCGTAGGATGCTGTTCAATTAGAGATCGGACACGCGGTTCAAATAAATGTTAATAAAACACCGCACGGCTATTGGAACCTAATGACGGTGTCGTTCAAGAATCATGTATATTCAATATGATGTTGCCTGTTGCATTTTCATTTTATTCGTGATTTTCAATCCGGCTAGAAGCGATCTACAAAATTTTCGGAAGATTCAGGTAAATACACGACTAAACTACATGGGTTTGAAGCTAATCAATATAACTGAGCAACATGTATCATGGTGGAACAACAGGTTTAAACTTCTGATAAGAAAAGTGTAAAAATAGTGTGAAAAATATTGCGTTTTAATGTATGAATTTTATGTCGGCGTAAAATATCCTCAAAACAGTGGAATCTGATTTTCCTTTAACACTCTGATCCCACGTATATGTTAAATTATTGGAACAATATTGAAACAATAATTAAATTATTGGACATACATTAATGAAAATTAGTTAACTGATAATGGTTCTATTTTTACTGGTATATTCACTGCCTGAACAAAAAATTGGTATTTTTTGATGATTGAAAGATCTGATTTTCCCATTCTTACAAAATTATTCAATAATCTTAAGTCGTAGAGTAAGATATAAGATCATATCAATTAATTAATGATAAGCATTATAATTCTAATACAGCACAGGGCAGTGCACCTGCCTGATACAAAGTTTAGCTTCAATGAGTATTCAGACAATGACAATGATGATAGAGATAAAGTGCCTGCAGCGCCACAGTGGAATGGCTTACGTCTTGTAAATCATAATGGAAGAATACCAAATATTACAACAGATCCATCAACGCATTTGCCAAACACATTTGACAAGCGTAAGTAGCATAATTCCTTAACATATGGTTTGCTGTGTACTGTGAAACCAAAGGTTTCAAATTATATGTCTTTCTTGTTAATATACAGATATACTGTGGGATAGTCATTGGGCACATAATTTAGTGCTTGGTCAGATATCAGCAGTCGCCATAGATCCAAATGGAAACATTGCAGTTTTCCACAGAGGGTCTCGTGTCTGGGGTGATACAACATTTAATGAAGAGAATAAATTCAATAGAAATGAGGGCCCGGTGAAAGAGAATACTATAATTCTTCTAGATAAGAGTGGAAGAAAACTGTCACAATGGGGCAGAAATATGTTCTACTTGCCTCATGGTTTGACTATTGATTCTCATGGAAATTACTGGATCACTGATGTTGCTATGCATCAAGTGTTTAAATTTGATGCCAAAGACATTGAGAAACACATAAAAGAAACATTGACTGATCAAACAGGAGGACGACATTATAACAGTGATATATCTCCCATCAATGACCATGAATCTAACAAAGTGCTTGAAAGAAGTATTCTTAAACCATCGCTAAGTTTAGGGGAGCCATTTGAACCTGGCAATGATGAAAGGAGGTTTTGCAAACCTACAGCAGTTGCTGTGCGTAAGAATGGCGATTTTTTTGTCAGTGATGGTTATTGTAATTCTAGAATTATCAAATACAATGCCAGAGGAGAAAGAATTTCACAGTGGGGTCGTCGATGGGGAATAGGAGGTATATATCTACACATTTTTCCATTTCCATTTCTAACTGTACTCATATAATCAAGGAATATTTTCTTGCAGGACTCATGTATATGCAACCACCTCCACCAAACGCATTTTTTGTTCCACACGCTTTAGCCCTCGCTGATGAATATAATTATATTTATGTCGCTGATAGAGAAAACGGTAGAGCGTTATGTTTCTTTGCGAATAACGGAACCTTCCATAAAGAGTACAAACATCCTCTTATTGGTACGAAGGTGTACAGCGTCGCATACGCCAAAGAGAAACTTTATCTAATTAATGGTCCCGATGTACGTTCGAATAATATACATATACGAGGATTTATCCTTGACATCAACTCAGGGAATGTATTATCCCAGTTTGGACCAGGAGAAGATATGAACAGACCTCACGATATAACTGTGAGCGAAAATGGATCTGAAATTTATGTTGTGGAATTGGATAAGCATGTTATCTATAGATTTCTACAAGGTAAGATATAAGATCCCCTTGGATCCACTCCTGATACAAGATATCTAACTTTGTTTGAAATACAACAAATATCAATTCTTTGTTTTTTATTTTACAGATGTAAATGCTTCTGCACAAACGGGAAATTTAATGTCAGATATAAATCCTCATCACGAATCAGCGCCTTTAACAGACAGTAGTTCTAACAGTTCTTCCAGTGGAGGTACTACAACAGCAACATTAGTCTTATCTCTTGTTACAGCAGCGATCATTTTTATTGCCCTCTGTATAGCGATTGCTGCAGTTGTAGCAAGATATCAGAAAAGAGGTAGATTATTTCAGTATGAAGAATCCGCTGTCGAATTCTCAAAACTAGTCGAATAAAAGTATATATATATATATACATAATATATCGGATTTGACTAATTTTGGGGGCTGTTGAGTCATAGCTGTGCACGCATGTCGATTAGTTTTAGCCAGAGCCAAGTGTTGCGTAGTGGACTCTGTCGAATGTAGTTTAATTTCATTGAACTCTTACTTATTATTTATCGAAACGTGACTTCCGACGTTGGCTGACAAAAGGAAGGAAGGACTGATAATCTTCAAAGTTGAAATAACTTTGAGTTCATTTTCTCCAGCTTCCTCATAGCAATGTTAAACATTAACCTTTTCGCTGCACAGACTTTTACAAATATTTTATACTGGTTATTTGTCTATTTCTGTGTTTGATAAGCAAAACTCAAATTTACAATTAGCATATTTCCTACCGGCAAACTAACTGAGACTCAAAATATGGAAAACCAGTGTGAAATGATTGGATCTCTACGTCTAAGGCAGTTAAAGGGTTAGAATTCTATTGTGATCTCTTGACCTTTATTCCAAATGTATTTGTGATCATTAAAAAGTTAAGATATTGATCTGAATATCACAGTTACATTATATCTTATCAGAATAAATATGTATCCTTCCTATTCTAAGCGATAATGATTTAAGTTAACACATTCACATATCAGTGCTGTTTAGATGCCTTTTTAACACAAGTTATACGTACTGACTTATACTTTATATGAATTACCATTCCAGTTTCTCGCTCTGCTTCCATTTAAATAGTGAAACAATGGATAATTTATGTACTTATGTAAATATTATTTATAATTTTCTATGGCCCCATAATTGTAAAGATACATTTTATTTATATCTTTATTAAGCTTCGTGTCGAGTATGTACGAACAATACTCAAGTACTTTGTACTAAAGGTCGATACTTTCTCTAATCTTCTGAATCGTTCGAAACACGGTGCATTTATTTTTTACTTCCTACCTCTTGTATACAATTATTTACTTATTTTACACGCCCACACCTTGTAAAAGAAAATATAAATGTTTCCATTTCAACAACGTTTTTTCGTTATTCCCTCCGCATATTATCCCATCCGCCGTATGTTTCGATAGCTTTCAACACAAATCGTTCACGTAAGTATCGAATCATTAATTAGTGCACGTTGCTTAAAACTACGTTGTGGCTAGATTTCCATCATCTTTACATTACGCATCTCTTCAGTTTATGTATTTACTTTGCCGTAAACCGTAAGAATGGTAACGCGAATGTTAACGGCGTGATGTGTCGTAATGCCGCCATTGTTGTACAAGTTTGAACACGCAAAATGAAACAATGATACCCGATAATTAACTACCAAGTGTATTCTAATTGTTCGTTTTCACAAACAGGCTGTTTATTAACGATGCGCAAAAGAATGCGTTGGGAAGCCGAAAGACACGAAAACTTTAAACTTTCAAGCCTACTGGAGGGTAGAAGAGGAAAAGGCTTCAAGATATTGGAAAAACGACCAAACCCGCGGGACTTTAGTAAACTCAACACAGAACCAGAAACCTCTGAAGACGAGCATCCGGAGAACAGTTTAACGAGGATCATTTAATAGAAAGTGATTCTTAAACTCACTTACCGAAGTCTCGTGTACTTTTTATCGTTCCTGCATCCGAAGAATCTTGTGACTCGGTTTCGAATTCGGTACGCCATGACACTGACCCGTTGAATTGTAGCCTACACTTTTCGTTGAAAAATCGACGAAGTTAAAGCCAAGCGAAACGTACCGTTTCAACAAAATCACTCACTGACCAGTTACGAACACATTGTGTACACTCTCGCGTGAAATCGCGTTGAATTACAATAGTTTTACAGATTTATATTACCCGTAGAATTCGACAGCACTTCACGGTTCCACTTTCCGCGGCGAATTCGCGCTTCCCGGCATGCACCACGTATTGCCCGTGCTCAGATTCAAACGGAATCGATCTTCACTATCGATTGGTGCTCTTCGACAGAGGTTCGTGTATTATATCGAGTGTTTTACGTGTATTTGGATGGAAATTATATTGAATTAATCTATAGATGTGTTTTAAAGTTAAATACGAAGTTGACGAGTAATTTAAACGTAACTGAAACGTCTCTAATCCTTAGTCACGTGACGCGAAGTGACATGACGTCAGGTCACGTGGTGTACGTCACGTGACATCAATAATCGATGTATCGATATATTGATTTAATTCAAAACTATAGGGGATCCAGAATTATAAGCCGCATTTTGAAAAACTAAATCTTTAAAGGCGGTAAATTCATTGTTAGTTCGTTTTTAGAGGTTAATATTTGTTCGTTTCGTGTGATATATATTCCTTTTATAATGATGGCAAGAAATCCGCGTATAGAAGGATAAAATGAGACGTATGGAAAGAACCAGTTTCGAAACGCTTTCATAGTATTTACTATTTCACAAAAATTAAACCTTTTTTAAAGAATGACCTACGACATAATGTGACAATTGATTCTTGATATTTCCTATCATTACCTCTGATGTATATTTCAAATTATATCAAATTCGTGATTCATAATGATAATAGATGAATAGGGTAGTTCATACATAAATAAAAATGTGTATATTCCTATAGTTGTTAGAAAAGAAAAAGCGGAAAGTTCAAGGTAAAGTTAGAAGTTTTATCTATAAGAATGTTTACCACACTATGCTGACTTACCTGATAATAATGGCCTTTTGAATGACAGTACGACAATTTGTCGAAACTCGACCAAATTATTCAAAACCTCTTGTTATGCTATCGGTAGTCAATATTCGCTTTGAAATTATATAACACGATTATACATATATTAAACAATATATCGACATATCCTATCAGAGATACCAATGGCAAAAATTAAACATTTACATATTATCGTCCCTCTTACACGTTCGATTGAATCTTTCATTAATTTAAAATAATTAACACAGGACATTTTTGACTGACATCGATGCTAACTTGGTTTGAGTATTCATGTGAATTTTTCATGGAAAATGAACAGTATTATCCTGCGAGAACTAAAAGAAATGAAGTATTATTGTATATCATATGGTTAACTCTATATGCAAATGAATTGCGCACATATCTGTACATCTTTCTTACATGTTACGTAAATATTTACTTGTGATATGTATAAGAAAATAATTTACTAATTCCATTCATTTCTAAACAGATAAATATCATTTTAATTTATTTTCATACACTACGAATACTTTCGTGTACCAATTATATAAACGTAACTAGCGCGTGTGCATCTGTAAACAGGCAAATGTATATTTTCAAATAAAAATGTGTATTTGTATAACTTGTACTGTGCCCAACCAAAAGTTGTCGCGATAATAAGTGACAAGTGGTCATCTCGAAGGGGTAGTGCGGCAAGCTAAAAGTATTCTGACTTTTTGATAATGATTTATTTTACACACTTAGTTGCCCTCTATACACAACTATACAACGATAAAAATTAAAATTCTTCTATTTATCACTAATTAAGGTCATTGACGATAATGATTTGTGTTAAAGATGCGATAAAGTCAGTCCACTCTTTCGTGATACATTTCATCAAGTATACTGTGTATTTAGATGCGTTTATGGAAATAGACTTTGGCGCGAAATTGCACAGAAACATTATACCAAACTATTCGCGAAATTACAATACAACGGTATCGAACAGCACGACCCGAAAAGTGTTTCGGTTCTTAAACCGATAATTCATCTACTCACAACGGATTGATAAATTAAATAAATTACTATTAATCCCCGGCGCACTTGACGAGAAGTTACTAGAATTTCAAAGGACACGAATTGCTAGCTTATCCATAGATGTCTAGAATAATTATGCATAAAAAATACAATTATCGCGTGATATTAAAAATAGAACGAAAGGAATACCCGCTAGATATTAGAGTTAGTCGCGCGTGAATTATTTCATCCTGAACACAAATCGCACCAGCAGGATGAAATTTCTGAGGAAAAACATCATCTCGCGGCTATATTTTTGTACATTAAAAATCGTATACGTTTCGTAGTAATACACTGACAACTTGCATATCGTTAATTTATATTTATCACTAAGGGGGTCTTTTTTTTGTTTACCTAATGCTACCGCAAAATTCGTAACTAGAATAATCGACACTTGCCGTCGCTCGTAATTACTACTGGTACCACTTAGTTTTCTTCATCTCCTTTTTTCTCTTCATCTTCTTGCAATATCATGTGCACGGCCTGTCGCTGTCGACAAAAGGGGAACAGCTAGCCCAAAATATCACAATGTCCAAGTATACTCGCGTTCGTTCATAATGGGATGTCGTAATCGCTTACATACTCATTACGTTATTATTAATATTAGACGTATACTCTATTTACAAAACTTACGCCTCGGTGACAACAACGGAACAACCTATATTCATAGCGTTCTAGGAGATTATTTAGAAATGTAAATACGCAGAGATGCTAACGTATAGTTCAAATATCCAAAGTATTGTTTCTTTCACATAGGATTTCAATGGTATACACACCGGATTTACTTCGAAGCAAGTACATTTCGTTTTCGATAAACACTTTTCGTTAAATATGGTTCACTTAATTTTTGTCGGTGTCCAGTCGAAATCCAGCCTCTGTTCTTGAAGTAGAACGTTTGAATTAAGAAAAACCACCGTTTCATTCGTGCGTTCTTCTTAATTTACGATTTTCATTTCATCCGTTTCGTTGATCAGGCTCGTTATCAATATCTTTTAACGAGTATCTGATAAATATATTCGGAGTAAATTTGCAGAAAAATATTTAAAAAAACTACTTTTACTTTGGTTTTTCTGTATAAATTTCAATTAACATTGATGGAATCTCAACAAGTTTTAGTAGTAATACCACGAGCCTGTAGTGTACGTCAGATTTCATATTAGATGGCTCGTAAATAAATGTAATCGATCATTCTACACTGTCCACAACTTAGCAGTAATAATAGTTAATAATAATACATGTCACGTCAATTTTTTGTTTACTATATTTACAATGCCATATATAATACTATAATAACTTGTCGTATACCTTTCATTACACCTTGCTACGACTTCAGATTTGACCTCTATGATTCGCAGAATTCCATGAACCAAACTATGACGGAAATGAAAACCTATAATACACTCGCAAACAATTACATACGTTCATTCGAAAATACACTATGTTCTTTTCTGTTGCAACATTATTAAATAATTTACAAACAATCTCTCCGGAATCAATTCTGATTCGAGTTTTAAATCATTGCTCACAATGTTATAAAAAATACGACTATGATCTAAACGTAAGTCACCAAGTTTTAATTACGCTTACACATTTCTGTACAATCAATTAATATAAAAGTTCGTTAAACGATTGCAAAGAACGGTACCGGAGTACACATAAATTACTATATAAATTAATTGCGGTAATTATAATTAACAGGACGCGAATGCATGAAGTATAGCAAATCGTCCGAAGAGCACCGGTGATCAAGTTAATATGTGTATATACGAATTAACCACCACATCTTCTCAGCTTTGCACAATTGCTCAATCGGACACGAATCCATCGTGATAGACGCGTGACAATCATTAACGAAGCGTTCGTGCCATTAAGAAGCTTCCCGACGTCTCTTGAGTTGTATGTCTGCGAAGTGATTTCAGTCTGGAGATTCTTTTTTCCCGCCGTTATCTTGTTGCGTGGCGTTCAGAATCCCGGACAAAATGTACTGCATCGTTTCATTCTATTTTAGCTGAAGCCGATGAAACTTTTATATCCGCCCTGATTCCGCTAACCGATGTCAATAGACAATTATTATTATTTAAATGTCAAAAGTTTGAAATTGACTCGCCGTTGATGCGACGTTAACGAACAATATTCAATACAATACGTCTTCCATTAAGACTTATTAATGATGGCAGAAATTCGTTGTTCCTCCAACTGTCGTCTCTCTATCATCCACTAAACATTCATCGTCAACCACTTGCCAGAACCATCAAATCCTTCGTAATCCAATAAATTCGTATCATTATTTAAAACAGAAACAAAAATACAAATAATAATAATAAACATCTTCAATCTGCCATCCGTTCATTTTCACGCAGTACATTTTTTCACACTTCTCCCCAATGAACTCCATTCCAACAGAAGTCCATCGCGAGTTCCACTAAGCTCGGAGAACACCTCGGCAGACGGGGGAACCCCGTCATCCATTCTTTAGATCTGGCCGCCCCAGTAACCAGTATAGAAAAAATCCGCCGGCACAACGTAACTTCCGTCCCGTATCCCATCTGTACAGTCACTTCTGGTACCGGAAGTAGCTCAGTAAACGGAACTGTACTCCATATCGTGCGCGTACTGCGGTGGTCCCGAGGGCGGCGGCTGCGGGCTGTACTGCTGGGACGCGTCGGAGGCACGACGCCGTAGCGCCGCGATGCTGTGGGCGCCTCTCCAGTCGGACGCCTCCGTAGCGGTGGCGTCGGTCGGCACGCAGGAGATGCCACCGCCGCCGCTCGACGTCGTCCCGGGCGAGCCCTGGCCGCAGTTCAAACCCGAGCCAAGCCCGGCGCCCTGCGCCCCGACGGAGGAGCCCGGCGGCGAGCCCCGGGACGCTGACACGTGCACGCCCCCTGGAACAAAAGCGAGGAAAGATTTAGTTTGTGGGTCTTAGGATTCTTACCGTGACCGTCGGGACTATCGTCCGGGATGAAAAACTCGATGCGTGAAATTTCAGTGTTGGAAAATCTATCGTTGGTTGGATTATTTTCAAGGAGTAGATATTTGAAAATCTTGGAGATTTTGTACGTGTTCGTAAATGTAATTGATTGGTCTTATCGCTGGAGGAAGACTTTTTATTTGGTGGAATAGTCACGAACGTTAGGGGTTCAGGTAGCGAAAGGGCAATTTACAGGTGCGATAACGCAGGTGCAGGAGATGGAAAGGGAAGGAGAGAGAGAGGGAGAGAGTATTTCGTTTCTTGGCAGGAGATATTAATATGGTAGGCTCACAAAGTGCGTGGGGTTGCGCTACCGGGTGTCGTAAAGTCGTTTCCGCCTCCTTCTACTCCACGTTGGTGGCCTCCACCAGAGACAACGGGGAAAAGGGATCTTTTTATGACGGTATCGCGGCGTGAGCGCAAGTTTGCGGAGGACTACGGGGGCCGCCCCTTTTAGCAAGCTCCGCAGAAGAATGGAATAGTTAATGGAGTCGATGTACGTGATTTTACGGCTTTCCTTCGTTTACCCAACTCGATTCGTGCGAAGATTCAATCTGCCTTCGCTCAAGTTTCACTTGGAAAATTTCTAATTCCAATTTCCACCATAAACTACTCCAAGTATCGAACGTTTTACACTAATACCGAAAGAAATCTTTGTCAATATTGAAGAAGATAATAAAATTCAAAGAACATGAGATCAAATCGTACCGTTAAGTGTCACGAGTTGGTTGCCGTATCCCAATTTTAAAAACTATCATGGGCATCGTACGAGTTGAAAATCGGGCACTTTTTTTTTCAGGCACGTTAATTCACACCTCATAGACCGTTCGTTTGCTTGCCCATGGCTGGCAAGGATAAACGAAATAGAGCTCCGTAATCGGTTGGAAACCGGTAAACCATAGCCGTGCTACCGTACGATGCTAATCATCATCGAAGACCAAAAAAAACATAAAGCGTTGCTCTAAAAGGTGTTTGCCCTAGGCATTACCGATTGGTAAAAGCGGATAACCGATTCTGGACGGACCGAACCGTTGGCATCCACCTTAAACCGTGTCCACACAGCAACGTAATTGCGCCTGTGGAACGGCAAATTTTTTCACTCGGTTGACGCTACCTGCCCCGCGGCGATAATACGTGATAATTGACACCTTGTACGTGTTACGTATGTACATACATACATACCATACGTACGTACACGTGTGTTCGCGTCACAGAGACATGCTCGCGTTAGTACGGACATTGTGAAACTGTGCTACACCTAAAGATGGTTTCGCCATATTGCCACGAAAACCCCTTTGCTTTCTTACGAACACCTATCAGTCCCAGGTTAACACACACCAAATTGTGTTTGCGTAACATTTAATATCATGTTATTTGACTTGATGAAACTGGAGAAATTAGTCGACATGTTTCACCTACAGTAGTTTTACATTTTGCTATGATTTGACTTCCGACTGTAGTATTTTTGGTTTTAGTAACTTTGTTAGGGACTTTGGTGTTCCGATGTCTGCCGGATGTTGAAGGAACGATATCACGGATACACGATGTAAAATATAAAAGTCGGAAGGACCCGATGACCGATGAAAATTCATTCCGCGTGAAACATTCATCTTGAAAGTTGTTGACCCGAGATGCCGACGGTATAACCGCGCGAATTAATCCATTTAAATGTGCCAATATACATTTAGTGAGAATGGCGTTCGTACCTGTGCGGTTAAATACCGCGAAGAGACGGAATCGTTTAAATAAGAAAGACGTTACCCAGAATTTCTTTCTTAATTATCGGTTTCCTAATTATCTCTTCGTCGCAGTGAAATCCTTCCTTTCGATTCATAGATCACCGATAGAATTCTATTCCGGAGATTCTTTAAAAAAAAATAGCCAAACAGAAAATCGTTAAATTCTCAAGATTTCATATCCGTTTTCTTAACGGTGCTAAGCAAATAGAATACGGATGGATTCGTTAATGTCGCACGTTCATCGACGGTCTCCTTACAAAAATAGACCGTCTACTTTTCTAATTTACAATAACCAGATATTCCTTTCAAATTTTCTATCGATCCTCACAAACAATTTCCAAGAATTCCAATAGTCACGAACGTTAAATCGTCCAAACTATCAGGGATTCTCTCGGAACGACGTTATTTTTCACAACCGTATCTCAAAGGTTTCTGCACGGGTCAGACTTTTTACAAACCGTACATACATACACGCATACATACGGGGCTATCTACGTACGGCGAGTAGAAATTCGTGAGACAAAGAATTTCACACACGTCTCATCCGCAGCTCCGGAGGTACAAGGTCCCCGGATAAGGTGAAGCGTAACTCAACCAAGACAGGTTGCATCGGGATGTTATGGTAAACATACAGCGAAAGATCTCGCACCTAGGTGCGAGACCGGGCTCGAAGTTTGCCTGCGTAAACAGACGAGAGGACGGAGTTTATGTTTCTGTCTCAAATTCCTCTCCGTGCAGGCGCATAACCCCTTCGAAACGATAATGCACCGTAACGTTTAACGACTTCGTCAAAGAGGCACCGGGTTCCTCGACGTTGTTTGCACGTCGTCTTTTTTACCGGGACCACGGTCGAAAAGTTTGGCAAGACGATTATCGAAACGT
Source organism: Mimumesa dahlbomi (assembly GCA_917499265.3). Lineage (NCBI taxonomy): Eukaryota > Metazoa > Arthropoda > Insecta > Hymenoptera > Crabronidae > Mimumesa > Mimumesa dahlbomi. Next base: position 8,892,712 of record OU824126.1, read on the forward strand.
CTATAAGCGTCTCGGTTTCGACCGTAACGTTAATACACCTCTGTTTTATTCAGTTAGAAACATGTTCGCGTCTAAATATTCATTCGCGGTCGATACGACAAGACGAAATTGTGGATTTTAAACGCTAACATATGAAACATTATTATCCTGGGAATATCAATTTTAAACGTTCTCCATGAAATCGTCGAAAGGTTCACATTTTCATTCGTTATTTCACGGTTCCTTCGATTGGCATTCAGAGAGATTTATCTACGTACGGTTAATTTCGTCAAGCAATTAACTTACCAAGGGAATTCAGACCGTAACTAGCTTGATAGACGGTCTGCGACGGACTGCTGATCGGAAGGCCAGAATTACCAAGACCCAAGCTCGAGCCGAGGCTCCCCGTGCTTTGCTGACCGAGTTGTCCCAAACTTTGTCCGAAACCACCCATACCCATACCACCTTGCCCCAGCTGTCCGAGACCTGTAAAACGAAACGCGTTGCTAGTGACCAGATGAAACAGTGGAAATAAAGAATCGCTTGGAATTCGATTCGCAAAAATAAACGTTCAAAATTATCCAAGAAGAAGGACTTTCACCGTCACGGATGAGCTTCTTTTGAATTTACACGATGGAACTTTTTCATCAAGCTAATTGTACGATCGATAACATACATAAGTAATTCGTATAGTATTATCCCGGTCAGCGAACACAGGAAATTGAATTAGAAACGAAACACCGACTAGACATCGTCTGCGGTGGCACCGCTCGACACAGGGATAATACGATTAATCGTGTTATAGAAATCAGCATCAAAGATTGCTTTTAATTAATCGAGAACCAAGGAATTTGTCACGGTTAACTATTTAACCTTCCTAGATCTCATTCTTCTAGGAAATTCATCTGGTCTTCGTTTAAAAACAATTCGTGTCTCACCTGTTCCCATTCCCCATCTCTCAGCAGATCCATGGAACATCCCAGCTCCGCAGAGATCAGAACTCATGGGTCCAAACGGTGGTAAACCGTGCGACGGCAACAGCGAGCCAGGTGTACGGAATACGTTCGTAGTCTTCTTACGTTTCTTCCATTTCGCTCGTCGATTTTGAAACCACACCTGAAACACGACAACCATCCTCGATAAAGTATTAGCAAAAACCAACAAAATAACCCTATCTAATTCGACAAACGGTTCCATTTAATCGCTCTTCCATCCCAGTGCCCGATTCGTGTTCGCTGAAACGGAAGTGCGATAACGAACAAACAAAAATCCCGACCTCGATCGATCGTCGATTAAATCCCTTTTCCCGGTTCGATTCTTTTTCCCCGGTGCGAATTCGTCGGAAGACGTTAAGATGTCCCCAGGCGTTACGACAATATCTTCGAAGCCCACGGCGGGTAGCTATTAGCCGACGTTATGAGCTGTTGATTCTGGCCACGTAGTGGCCCCCTAAGCTGCCGGGGTCCCGGGGACTTGATTTATTGATATCGCATGCAAAGCCCGCCCCTGTGTTCTCCGATATACCCTCGTCCTACCCCATCCCCACCCCGGGCGTACCCTGCCGCCCTACTCCAACGACTACAGTCCCTTTCCTGGCACGGTAAAGCGCGCTATAGCCATCTCATATGTGCCCATAAATTAGTACTTTAGCATTAGAGCACGATACGCGCTTGCGCCTCCGACGCACACGTATGTACTAACGCGTATCCTGCGAGAGGATACACAGGTACCATGTGTGTAGAGAGAGAGAGAGAGAGAGAGAGAGAGAGAAGGGGAGAGGAACAGGGGGATGGAGACACCCTCTGCTAACATGCAGGGGATTATATGAATCTAATTGGATATATGGGATTTACACGCTACGGTGTACATACTCCAGGTATCGCCAGGAAGCAATCGTCGAATTTTCTCCACCAAAGACGCTTTATTATAAGATACAAGCTCTACGTGGGGCGGGATGAAACCGGACGGAGTGCCACAGGTATTTCACCGACGGCAATGGGATAAGATCGTGGATTTTTTTCCGTGGAAAAGAGTTGAGTTTTCATTAGGTGGAAACGTAATTGCCCGCCGATAGAATGAGGATTAAGGAAATGCGGGCCAGTGGTTTTATATTAGAAACTGAATATAATTAAAACAAGTTGAATAAAGATACTGGTGAGTTTCTACGCTTTATACGTATAGAGGGTGGGGATGGGGTGGAACCGAAGTATTCGTCGGAGTGTCGGTATTTTTTTCAGAGTCAATCTGTCAACGTTTATTATCCTGGGATGGCTGGTTTCATATGATAGAGCTTACAGTAACATCTGCCACGTCTCCCGCCTCTCAAGGATGGACGTTCGTGACGAGAGAATAGCATTAGAGGCTGGCTGGTGTTAAGTGCATTGGGATCGAATCAGTGTCTATAGATCGGCCATTGGCGTAGCGATAGGCGTTAGATCGTGATAATGTATACTGTATCGTTCGCACGAAGAGACTCGCTCGAAATTCACCGCGTAAATACAGATAATACCACCATACACACAGAGAGAAGATACACACACACACACACACGCACGCACGTGTAAATTCTCCTGGCACACGTTTTTATCATTCCCCAAACGTTTCTACGATCGACGAAGAACAAAAAAAAAAATAAAGTGTCCTCCTTCGAATCTCGACGAACCGAATGCGAAATCTGTTCCTTTTTCCCCCGCTCCCTCTTTTCGTCTTCCCGTTGTGTCGGTGTTTCTTACGGTATTCATTGGGTGTGGTTGCGTCGATTTCACGGTACAACTACGACAGAACTACGGCTAAAAGCCCGTGGATAATTTGCTGTTACACGCCACGTGAACATCGACGATACAACGCGAGAAGAGGGAAAAAGCACAAGGGACTGTCGGCGGTATATATCGCGCATTATCACGTGCGCTCCCTCTCCCCCGCCTCTTTCTCTCTCTCTCTCTCTCTTTCTCTCTCTATCTCTCTCCGTACACCCCGAGCTCTGATGCATCCCATATATATATATATACGTGCAGCAGAACTTCCGCTAATTAACGCAGGCGAATGCTAATGACTCCTGTTATGAAATAACTGCACGCGAAACGAGAGCTTTCGAGCGTCCGCGATATCGGAAGTCATCCGTCGAATCGTCGACGAGTTCTTGAAACGCGAAGAGAAACGCGTTGTATAGTTATTTGGTTTTTGAATCGGGGTACGAAGAATTTTTGGGGAAAAGTTGTTGGAAAGTTGTTCGAAAAATATGTGGGTGAAATAAATAGGGTAATTGTCGTATGAATTTTGCCGTGCGATTGAATTAGTAAAAGGTTGAAAATGATGCAGATGTCCGTTCGCGTGTTCTTTTTTTTTCTATTGTTTGGTTTATCGGTCTGGCGTGGACGGTTTTTAACGGAGTTTTCATCATTATTTCAGAAGATGGTACGTCGACCCCGGTTAATTTTTCACGACGGTTCATATCAGTTCTCTGTTACTCATATATTCGTGCTTTATTATTGAAGGAAAGGTTTCATTAACCTTGCATGACTCTTCAGAAAATGACGCGACGAGTATAATGTACGTTGTTTTTCTCTAACCGATTATTCAATTCCATACTTGCGCGTAAAAATAGATCGCCGAGAAGATTCTCGCGTGTTACGATATACCGCGTCTGTAAATGTTACCGCTGGAAATGATCAGCGTTCCGACAATAGACTGGAAATAAAAATAAACTTAATTAACTAACTGACATTTCGAATTGGTAGGTTTTTCAACGTGGATACCAACGTCAAGGTGTGATATCACCGAAAACCAAAAAAAAAAATCACCGCAAACCGAACCACGGAATATTTGTTTGAAATATTTCCAATTGCCCCTTGAAACTCGAATTCTATGGGGGATGAAATGAAATTTGACTATCTCGCGCTAAGTTTTGTTTTACCTTTCCAAAGAACTACCCCTAGAATTTACCCTTTATCATTCGCCAGGTCGACGCGAAGGGAAAATGACTGCAGACCTCCGCCATGACGGATATCAATAACGGTAAAATAGCTTTGCACCTCCGTTGATTATAGCAATCGAATCACTCTGCGTTTATGTTAAATACATTCGTTTTGATGATTACCGATGACCATAGATACCTATGAAATTTTGATAATTACAAATATTACCGTACGGCACCAGGTATGATAGGAATGGAACTATCGTCGTTTATCGTGATATCCACGCAAAGGTAACTCGCGCGAGTATTCCTATACCATTCATTAGCGAGTTTCTGTTATAGTCGATAATGTCGCCGTCCGCAAATTTCCGACTTAAAAATTGCAATTACTTAAAGGATCCGAAACAATTGCCACACTTTGTGCAAGAAATATATATTTCTATCAAATTTCTCATTTTTACTCAACAGACTCTAACATTTTGATGATTAAAAATTGTTCAGCTCTCCGGAATCGTAAATCTTCGACTTTCGAAGCCCCAGGGCCCCGGAAGCCGCATCCTGCAGGCAGGAATGAATCAGGTTTCCATCGATATTCCGTCAGAAACAGATTTGAAAGGTTTTCGAGACCGCGAAAAGGGTACTCGGAACAACTGGCAGAATCGAGGTTCGGAACACACCTTTCGATGACTAAGGTGCTCTGACTGATGCTCGTTCGTGTAACACACGTCGGCGGGTCAATTAGGTACATTGCTTTTTAAAAATTGATCAATCACCGCATCGGCGTTGCGGGGGCGCGTGCGCAACGCCAGCTGTTCCCAGGAAACACCTGGAATCACGGTGTGTCTGCAAACGAGCCTAAACGTTTTCGAATAATCATCGAGGAACGCGATCATACGGTCGACTCGAGCTGTAGATTTCGCGATACGGTGTGCAGCACTTGTCCCGCATGATATTCGATACTTGAATCTGTCTTTTATACCGGCGATATAAATAATACGGGAGGAGGGGTGATTAATCATGATAAAAAGTGATCCTCTGTAAATTTCTCTTTTCCGTTTGGCAATATTTTCACATTTTCGCGCGGAACGTTCGTTAAAAATTTGCAAGAGTGGCGTATTGTAATTGTTTGTTATAATTCGTCCGACGGATATTTTTAAAACCAGTCAGCCCGTACTTTCTGCGGCTGGTTATACGCGGTGGATTTTACGCGACGGTTTTTCCGCCGTCGCGTGGTCGACGCGGAATTTGCATATCCGATTATTTTCATTCATAATTCACTGCACGCAGGTTAGTAATTGAACTTAAGTCATACCGATAATCCGTGTATTTTCGATCTAATGGAAGCTTCGATGAAAATCATTTTCGATATAATTCACACCCTCGGAACATAAGATTTCCATGATTTCGCGGGTCGTCTTATTTTCATCGCCCGGTCTTTTTACGTTCGTGCGAGGGGTTGACGGTAGAGATTCACGAACAAACTTTTTTTCTATTTGTTCGTGTCGATCGCGAATGGCTTAGTTTAACTCGGAGAAAGCCCTCGAGCTTCCTTGGCAAGGTTTGGCCGGCTGAGTCGGTAGTAGCTTGAGGTTAGGGTGAGGTTTAGGAGGGGGGGGGGTGGACGGGGGGTTGAAGCTCGTAAAGGGGGTTTCAACGGGCGCTGATATAAATTGAGCTTGCCATCAAGGCAAGCGGCGGGATCTGCCCAAGACCCCAAGATATATAGAAGTAGCTTTCAGCACGCCATTGAAGAATAGTCTGTGCCACGGTCCGCGTGGAAAAATTCCTCGAATCGCCGGAAATCGAGGTAACGTTTCTCCTTTCGACGTTTTCCCGACACCGGTGAACAGTTTCACGATGAAAAATGCATTTGTCAGAACTGAAATCTTTATCTCTCTCACAGTTGCGACCCGCAACGTGGTTTAAATCCTCGGAAATCATTCGAAATCCCTGATATCTGATGTAACGAACATTTGAATAATTCTATCAAAAAAAAAAATCATATCTTCCAAATCTGGATTCGAGTGAAATCATACAACTTCGTGTGTGAAATCGACCCGTCGTTCTAATAGATACTAAAAGAAAAGCATTTTAATTGTCTCCAGGTTTGCTTCATGAATTACGAACCGCGCGTCAAAAAGGTCAACGGGTCATTTTAATTAACGCAAAATGAGATCTTCGAAATGGAAGAATTACCATAGATCCCCTGCAAAAAAGCGGATTTTCCTGCGAGACATTTCATTTGTCCGGATTTTCGAGAGGACCCGATGTACACTATTTTTTCCTATCGGTGCGTATCATTCGACAGACTGTCTGGGTAATATTTAATGAAAATAAATACTACATAAGTTCGCGCGATGCGGGGCTGATTGATGACAGTGGTCGGGCTCCTGTCCGAGGGTGGCAAGACGCATTACCCGGACCACCTACTGTTTCACGCCGAGCTGCGTCGTCAGGAGGGACATTTTCGCCCGGCCATTAGTGGATCGTCGTGATCTAATGGGACGAGGAATTAAAATTCAACCATCGTCTTCGATGCCCGAATAATAGATACCTCAAACATTCTAAATATATATCTCGAGAAAACTTTAAAACGTTGACACGATGAATCTTTCACGCGTAGACTTCCATGGAAATTTAAAAGATCGGTGATAACCACAATGAAATAAGTATATCGGCCTCACTTTTAATTAATACGTAAAAAAAGAACCGGCGGTTTTATATTTCACGACCAGGGAAAAGTGTCTCCGCTCACTTGAGATGTGAGACGACGTGTAAAAAGTAAATCTGTTATAGCTATAAAATCAAGTATTCACCTGCGCGATAAAGATGAGAGAAAGGTAGTAACGAAGATTCTTCTTTCAGGAGGAATCCGTGGAATTACCTGGACGGGGTGAGAAAAAAATGCTGTTTCTTATCAGGGATGGGGCGGGGGTGGTGTCTCGTAAACGGTTTGTCGCGAAACGGCCGATAAAATGCATACTGGCTCCTCTCGCATGCACGGGGCACCGTAAACTTGATCCATTTATACTTTATTATTATTTCACGGACGCAATATCGTTGGCTTAGGATACCTGTCGTCAAATTAGCTCGAATTGCTCGTGCCACCGGATTTACTTTCCCAGGTAGAAGCACACGCTCGCAAAATTCCCGTATGACCTCATACGTTCCACGGGAAATAGTATATCAATTGCCATCCGCGAGAAATGTCCCACTTCCGTCGGCGAAAGTCCGTAAAGCACGATTCAACCAATTGTTTTCGTAATATGTGAAAAAATTAAATAATACGTTCTTTATCACGTGCGACAACATTCGTATCACAATTCAGGGTAAATTCAATGAGATATAAAGCCTTGAATTACCATGATAAACAATTTCACGACCCTAACTGTGTTAACCTATTATTAAACTCGTTATACTATTTTTTTTAACCCCATCGTCCCTTACGAGAGAAAAACCCATGCAGGGATGAATATAAAAGGGTAAGAATTTATAATTCCACGGTATTCGAGAATCGAACCGCGATCGACCCCTGCCGCATTTTCGCGGGTGCGAAATTATTCAGGGCTGGTAGACGTCATAACAAAATGGGCGTTAGATGATGCTCCCTGGGGTCATCGCGGCGACATAGTTTATCCATTGAGAACCCCCCACATTCTCTTCCATAGCTATCCACGGCATGTGTACATGGGGATGCTTTTCTCTCCGCGTACCACACGACTACCCTCTACGCGTATATACGTATGTGGGTGTATGTGTGTGTGTGCCAGGAGTGTATGGGTGGCCGCGTGATATTTTTCGGGCGGCGACACGTAAGAGCTAATATCGCGGTCTATGCATATTTATACGGCATTAAAAATCACCCCTCCCTTAAAATGCATAGGCTGCTGCATAGCAGAGGCGCTGAATCTTCGTCGGGCTTCGTTGTAGGCTGAAACGTTGTCACGTCGGGCTCGGTTTCCGCCGAGCGACAGACACGTGTCCGACGACTTTTCGTATTTCGGTTTTGCGGTTAATTAAGCGTTAGTTTATGAATGCGAGACAATAATGATTCAAGTTCTATCGAATACGGAACCATGGCGATGCCCTAATTCGCGAGGAATTTCGTTTGAAGCTCATTTATTTCATTTCGAGAACTTGATTTACACTACATTAATTAATTATTTAATTTCATTAGTCTGTAGAATTTTTATCGTCCAATTAGGGAATACTTTATCGAATTTTATACGGTTTCGACGTAGATTTCTCTCGTTTTCATTGTCCTAGAAAGGTCCCTGTTTCTCGTTGGTAATGTCGTGGGGTTCGGTGTATTAATTTCTGAGACGCGAATCACGTAACTTCCGGTACAGAGTGTCTTCGATATTTGTTAGCCGTGATTCGTATATTACGCTGGCAACAATACAGTGATTTAACGGCGGACAGAGCTATGATCGAGAGTGATTCGCGGCTAAACTTGACGCGTGGTGTGTTTGATGCGCCATCATAAAACACTCGATTGCCGCATACACGTGTCTGGTTATACACCGGACACATCTACGTAAATGATCCGTGATAGTTTACGGCGAGATATTTCGCGACTGAAAATCCCATATCGATCATACCTGCCTTTCAATACTTGATTCAATGCGCGCCGCCGCGAAGCCAGAATTTTTCTGTCAACCTTTTACCGTCGCTCTGTTTCTCTCTCTCTCTCTCTCTTTCATTTTATTTCATTGTTCCGTCGGCATTCCAAATTTCACGGAAACAATCGTTCCGATCGCAAATCCCGAATTGTCGATTATTAACAAGGTCGATTATGTTTACGGAGACTTTCGAAAGTTTGCCAAATCAGAAAGTGTCGAGTCCGTCGGTGAATTTGGAGAAAATCAAAGCGACGTGTGATACCACAGGCTTTCGCTGGTACTCACACACACCCACACACATACTCACAGGCCAACCATTTCCCATTTCTCAGGACAAGACAATAACGAACTACATTTACCCTCGGTGCAGTCACTTGTTTGTCCCAGAGGATGGTCGAATGACATCGCCATTCGTCTGCCTCCCGTGGGATACTTTGAAAGCAATACCGAACATTCACCGCCACGGACCATCTCCCATTGCGGCATATGTGACTTTTAGCAGGCGAAATGCATTGCCGTCGCCCAATCGGACGGTTACTTTTCCCGGAAAACGAGTGGCGAAAAGATCATCTCTCGCGTGATACTTAATTTTGTCCGAAATACCCCGATCGAATGATTGTGCTACAACATATCGATAAAATAATACGATCGAATCACGGTATTAAAACTTACATTTTTCAGTTTGCAATCAAATTTCCATCATTTCCTAGCGAACGTGTTATCGGTTAACATTTTCGAAAGTTAGCAACAGAATAACGATAAACGAACGAAATGAACGTTAAGGGAGTGTGAGGGGAGGGAGGGAGGGGGTGGATTGGTGGGGTTGGAGAAAGGGGTAGTTGCAAGGCAACGTTCGCTTCTCTTTCCTTCTTTTTTTCTTTTTCGTTTAGAGTGCACAGGTCGTGGCCATCGACGGAAGGTCGTGCCCCATAAAATTTCCGGGTAGCAGTAATCGAAAGGACCCTTCAGCCTAGAAACGAGCAGTTACCTGAGGCAGTTAAGTTAAATGCCTGTTAGCAGACGTTAACTGCCCGGCGCTATGGGTTCTATTCCGTGGACGATTGCAATTTTAATCGCCTCTTCATTATGATTAAATTTAAATCGGCTGTGTGCAGTCTAATAAAGCTCGTTCCGCGCCGCCCGTTCTGGAAACAGAAAATGTCTCCTGGGCGGATTAAAATACGCGTAATTAAAACCGTAAAGCGCCGATACGTGTCCTGAAATAGACTGTCGGCTTTGCAATGAATGTCCGACTGAAAAAAGCTTTTGTCTCAACCCGTGTGTGCGCGCGCGAATCTCCAACGGCGCGATGCCGCCGGCCCGGATGATTGAGCTTTATTTGAAGCATCGAGAGCGAGTAAATTAATATCCGAGAATATGATTGACGGTAAGGAACAACATTTTCGTTTCTAAATTCGTTGTGTCGAGAGCGTGGCAAAAAAAAGAGAGAAAAAAAAAATATCACAGAGTACGGGACGATGGGAAAATAAAATAAAGGCATTGACCCCGGGTGAAACGGGATATACTTCGTATACCACTCCTCTCTGCAGTCTGCATGGACCACTAGCGATTTTTTTTTCTGCCTTTTTTTTGTACTACCTCCCACCCCGACGGAACAACCCCGTGAAATTATTTATGGCCGTCGAATCGCCGTTTTGCCCGCGAATAATTTTCGGATATCGCCGGATTTTGTTCGGCGATGCTCTATTTATATACCTTCGACGGCACGGACCGCCCGCCGTCGACGATTTTATTATTTCGAATATAATACTTTCCGAATGGAACGACGTATATTACCCGCTGTTGCCACCGAAACGCGCCGGTAAATACGAGAGCAACGTTGGAACTGAAACGCGAGTGAAACGAATAAACAGGACTACGTTTTTACTCTAGTCTTTATTTTTCTTCTTTTATTTTGTTCATTTCTTTCGTTGTTTTTGGTTGGCGAGGGGGAGGGAACGCGCAACCGGTACGCGTTGGATGGCATTTGGTTTTGCAAGAGAAATGATGCGACGCGAAATGGAAAAAAAAAAATATTAACGCATGTGTGTACATATCGCGTGGCAATCCACTGTTCTCAGTGTATTTATATTTTATTTGAAATAATAAAACTCGGTCTAATGTAAAATTCATTATATCCATTACTACTAATTAAATGAACTGAAAGCTCAATGAAAGCGTGTGAATTTTTCAACGATAAAGTCGGCAGCTTTTGATTATTTTATTTCTGGCGACTGAAGGGCATTTCATACGGTTAAACCCCCCTTCGCCCCCTCCCTCCCTCCCTTCCTCCCCCCTGACCCCACCCAATGGGATTAGCTTCGTTAAACTTTCTGATTAATCGCGAATAAAAATGCTACTGCCGTATCTCAGAAAATGTCTACGATGCGTTAATCAGCGGGTAATTAAAACGTTATTACGTTAAAACGTAATTAAATGCTTTGCATAATTCGAAATTGCTACATAATGCCGCATCGAAGTAATTGTTGATTGTAAAGCAGTTCTGACGATGCGTTATCGTTGCAAGCAATATAATAGTAGTTAATTAACAACAATTAGAGATGGAGCAGCAATTACATCTCTCTTTTCGAGTTGTAATAAATTACAACAGATCGATAAATCGTAATATTTCATTATACTATTTCAAGTATTTTGTTGGAAATTAGGTACGGTACCCGTGACCGGGCTCCGCTAACGCTATCGCCGTATTAAAATCGTTGCCCGTGTTAATTTTTAGTCGCTCGCTAACCATCCGCCGTACATCTCGTTCCGTATCGCTGAATTAAACCCTCGATTATTTCACGTTAACGAAAAAACCAGGAAAAAACAGAAAAAAAATGGCTGGAGCTTCGAAAAAACAATTCCGCGCGTAAGCTTCCCTTCAAACGATTCTTGATACACGCTAATTGTTGAATTAAAAATATAATTTAATAGGGCGAACGTTTCGCCGGAGATTTTATTCGAACCATTTGATTCGCGATTTTTTTATACCAAAATTCCTTTCCGCTAGAGATCCGTATTTATTGCGTTCGCCAGCTCGTGGAAAACATTTCCGCCGATACGCCATTCTTTCCACGGAATTTAATAAAAGTCTTAACATGTAAATTGTCTAAATATCTCTCTACTCAACCACACCATCCCCTATCTGATATTTATCATAAAAATATCTCGCACGCGTACGTGTACCGTCAAACATCTTTCTAAGACACCCAATAACACTCACTTACAACCGTTCCAAGTACACCTATAACCTTCCCTATCAAATAAATTAACACCTTCCCCAAAAACCTATCATTTCCCAAGAAATCACCCCTGGCGGGTTCACAATCATCACGTGTACGTATTTCGGGGGGGTTGCGTGCGAGCACGTGTACGTGAGCCAAGATAGGGTACAGGGGGAGGGGGGGGTGGGCCGCTCGAAATATTCAGCGGCCATGGCAAGTCAAGAAATCTTTGATAGCGACGCTCGATAGCGACGCCGGGCGCCGGCGCCTTTCCCCGGCAGCCCCATTGGTGCCCTGAGGCCCTCCACACGAGAGCCGCCGGGTTTCCAAGGAAACGCTTCGCTCTGATGTCTACCCTCGTCGACGGAAAACCTCTTTCAATTAAGCCGAGCACGGGTCTCTCTCCCTCGCGGAGAGATACAGCTTTTTCTACGAGCTTTTTTTCGAACACCTGAAGACCGTTTGACGAATGAATTACAACTGATCCCGTTGGGAACCGATCGACGATACTCATAGTCCGATTCATGCTGGAGTATCGAGATTGAATTGATAAATTTTATGTTAAATTTAGATTTACGGGAGAGCAGTTTTTTTCTGTCGGTTATTCGAGAACGCGGTATGTCGGATAACGAACATTTCTTGCTACTTTTCCTGGTTCTTCGCGGTTATTATCTCATTAATCACCGGTGTATTAAGTGAAACCACGTTCGTCCGTGGTTTGTAAGTATTTTAATTAATTTAATAACCGGCGTGTCACGGAAACAAACGGACTCTGATTTTGCCGCGTGAGAAGTGTAGAATGTTTCCCGTTGAATGTTGTTCGATTATAAAAATTTTGTAATATATCTGGTGCGTGGATTAATTAAGAGTTCCCAGGTAGAATCTATTGTCCGGAATAATGTGGGCTTTGTGTAACGTGTGTGGTGGGGTACGACGGTGGATAGAAAAAGCGTAGAACTGTTTGATATGCGGTGCGACGCCCGGCTTGACTGACGCCTTCAAGTTGCGAATAAAATTTTCATGAATTTCTATTAGCCCCGTTTTTCTACACGTGCCCCGGAGACTTAAAAAAGAACTTCCTCCCACACCGGAACCCGGAACAAGAGCCGTTCGAAATGTGTATATCGGTTTTTCGCGAGATTTTTCCACCAATTAAGTAGTTACTTGCACAGTTTCGGTTTTCGCGTCTCAGCGTCGACAAGAAATCGTCGGATAGCATTTCGTATATTTAGCTGGGGTTTTTTTTAACGTTCGAGATCTTCCCGGATTGTTTGACGTTAAAATTAATTAACCGGTGACGTGAGAAGCATGTGGATTTCACTTAATGTGACGACTCGCCGGTAAAATTAGAACACGAAACGCCGCGATTTATTAAAGAAAATGCAGATTTCGCGACGCCGAGATGGAACACTTGGGAAAGTTACTTTGCTCGTATCAATTAGAGGAATCTAAATAGATATTGTAGGGAAAATTAATATCGGAACGGAGTCGATTGTCATCTTACGTGGCGGGCAGGAATATGAAATGAAATAGGTGGTGCCGAATCATGTGAATATTGATTATTCAGTGTAATCAAGCTGTTGTGCGAAACAACACGGCGATACTGATATCGTAATGAACTGATTTATACAAAAGAGACATTAATTGCCCTATACATACAACGGTGACGCTCCTACGGGCGAGTAATCGAAACATTGAATTATAAGTTTGTAAATATTTACCGCGTAATTAACGTAATTACTCGTCGCACGCGAGGATACTCAGATTTACCGTTTGCTCGTGTCGTCTAGATTTTTTTTCAAACGTTTGTGCGAAATGTTCACACCGACAACGTTCGAGGCGTGGGAACTTGCCGTCGCATGATTAAAAAAATTAAATTTCAAATCCCAAAACTTCAAAGGGCCGAAATTTCATTACCCGGAATCGCGAGCGTGCATTTCCTCTGTATTTTTCTTGTTTTTTTTCAACATCCATGGCTATGTACCCATAAACGTAACTACCGTCAGAAGCTGCAAAGTCAAGCTTCTGGAATTTCCACCCGGGGAAAGCTCCGGGAAAGTTTTGCGGTCGTCTCGCGGCCGGGTGGAGTCCACGAAAATTCGGGAGGTCGAGAGGGTTTAGCCGCCGCTCCAAGTTTCACTTTAATCCGAAAAGCCACGGTAGGCCGGAGAAATTGATTTCGAGACACTCGCGAGACACCGTGAATCTCTGCTTATTAACGCCGAATGCCAAATCTTCTGGTACATTTCAAGCCACGCTCGCAGCGTATTAATATCGCGGACAAATTAAATAGATTCAATATCCGTTGAAAAACTACGGAGATTCTTTTTTTTGAGGGGGAGAGGAGGGGGATATGATATTAAGAATATTACGGGAGGATTAATTAAAGTGACGAATAAATTGAATTATAAATACTTTTTCGAAATACTTTTTTGGATATTTCGTTATCGCGTATTATAATAATCTACGTTTATCAAGGGGAGGGGGAGAGCATGGCATAAGCTCGAAGTCAAAGGGTAGAGAGTTCAACAAGTTTTAGTAGACGAAACCACAATTTTATTGCCAGACCTTATTTTACTCAGGCAGAGATTAATTTTTAATTTTGCCAAAAACCGGAATATTTTTAGCCCGTCCACCGTGTTCCGTGGTTTTCATCTTTTCGACTTATAGCTACTATTTTTTTCTTTAAAAATATTCACTCGTTTCAATCACCGTGCAAACTCGCAACGACGGATCGTCATTTCATCTACGTAAACGCAGATATTCTTCGTCGATTCCTTTAAAAGTGTTTTAATACCGTCGAAATATTAACTACACGCCGCGTAATTATTATTTAAAATGAATTATTCATATAAACCATTATTCTCCAGGTGTTAAGCACCGAAACATTCGCCACCCGCGTCACGCGTCTCGCTTTGCATATCATTTCAAGTAGTATCATTAGTGCAATTAACAAACCTATCACCTTGCAAACAAATTTCCGACCGTTCATAGGAATCCGTATCAACAAAATTTCCCCCGGCAGTTTGCGATGCAAATAAAACACCTACCTGGACTCTGCTCTCCGTGAGGCCGATTCTCATCGCGATCTCCTCCCTCAGGAATATATCCGGATAGTGGGTTTTGCTGAAACACCTTTCCAACTCGTTCAACTGGGCCGGCGTGAATCTCGTCCGATGTCGTTTCTGCTTCGCCGGTTTGTCGTCGCCCTGCCCGATCCCTGATCCGCTTCCTGAAGCCAGAAAACCATAGTACGCCTCTTAAAAATCATCATAGACAAACTG
The DNA here is from genome assembly GCA_917499265.3 of Mimumesa dahlbomi. Lineage (NCBI taxonomy): Eukaryota > Metazoa > Arthropoda > Insecta > Hymenoptera > Crabronidae > Mimumesa > Mimumesa dahlbomi. The sequence continues at coordinate 8,907,734 of OU824126.1, forward strand.
CGTCACAGTTTCTTCATCCAAAGTCTTCTGAATCATAGCTGCAATACACACCGCGACGCCGAACGTGGCGACAAATTTTCTACGAATTCATATACTCGCGATGCTCTTTTACAATCTGACGTAATTCATTCGTACCCGTTCGCATTGTACCACGTGACAGTCCCATTCGCGAGGAACAGACGACAAAAACACTTCCAGGTACGATGACTCGGTGAAAACGAAAGAATCCGTCAGGCGACTAGCGAAAAGTAACTATACTTTTAATCTAATTCCAATGAAACGAACGATAAGTATCGAATCTACTATAATTATGAACTCTTTCAATTCCATCATTGACCCAGACCTCATCCAACGGTAACCAATTTCTACTTCTTCGGCAAAGAGGACCGCGAGTATTTCAGTGACGCAATACAAAACAAAAAGTCTCCCTGAATTTCCCTTACCTGATCCAGGCATGGTCATGATTAATTCCTGATGGAGCGTCAGGCCACCGCCGGCGGACAATCCGGTGCCCAAATTCACACCCAGCACGCCGTCCAACTTGTCGTGCCTCTTCAGGTCCTGCGCATGAAGATCCTTCGCTCCTGCGAAACGCGAAAAATGAAGAAAAAAAGAAATCAAGGTACCATTACAGTTTCCTCTTCCCTTTTTCACCTCTTTCCCTGCCGTTCGGTCATGTTTCCCCCTTTTCCCCCCCTTCCTACACCATCTCCTTTATCCGTGTCCGTCTGTCTTCTCAGTTTCTATGTAGTTTAAATTTGTATAGGAGCAGAAGCTGGCTGACCGGGGGCAAGGGGGGCACGGACCACTTAGCACGGAGGTGTGAGAATCGTCACCGGCCTCCGGCTTCTAGGTGAGCAAACACACATCCGAGCCCTTCGCGTGCACACACCCGCACCTAACCGTCATATGGTTACGGACGGTTGTGTACGTATGTACGTGCAGCCACGGGCACGGCGTATCTTTTTTTTCTCTCATTTTTTTTTCCTGGACGGCGCGGGTGGGTGGCACCGGTGGAAACGTGCCCGTGATCGCTCGGACTATCGGGCGTCGTTGTGCTTTGTCAAAGACGCTTACGTAACCGGGTAAACTAGTTTAGACGTGGTGGTTACACGCGGACCTCGTTCCTGTTTTCTTTTTTTTTTTTGCTGGAGAATTTCGAAATTCGCGACCGAAGAAAGACTAATGGATGGATTGTAATTAAATTCTGTTCTTTCGCGACGAGGGGAATTGACGATGATTCTTTTAGCGTCGGGATGATTCCCGGACCCGTCATGATTTTCACGAATTTCTAGAGTTGGATAGCTGGAAGTCACCCGGGACTTCTAGGGATGAAATATTGAAGGGATTTAGGGTCGAATAGATATCGATTGTGCCAGCGGAGTCTTAGAAATTAACCGAATATCTTTTCCCGGTGTTCAGACCAGTGAAACACTGTGCGTTTGATTCTGTTCTCGATGGAGGATCGCTGAAAAAGATCGAGTGAATTTTTCTGCCGGTTCACTTTGACTCCACCCTACCGGAAAGGTAGGAAAAATCAACCCCTGACAGAAGAGGGTTAAAATTCAGTGGCAGTTCCGTCAGCAAAATCATGAATCACCGACGTCCAAAGGTTCTCGCAAAGCTTCGATAAACGATTCCAAAGAAAGTCGTAGGATAGATTCTGTTGGGTAAACGTGAACGATGATTTCGCCGATGCGAAGTTTACTGAGTGTAAGTTTCGGATTTCGCATACAAGAGAGCGCAGCAAGTTTGAAAAATTGTACTGAGGAAACAAAGTTGAAGCGGTCCGAAGATTTATCAAGTATTCAACTAACTCCGGTTATAGTAGACGTGGTATATATCCATGATCGTGTGAAAATAACATTCGCAAATAATGGAGGAATATCCGTCGCCTCCTTAACATGCGATATTTCGCCGGGAAATTTCGACGGGGAATTTTAATTAAGAAATTAATGAAAATCGATCGGTGATCTAGAAACATGGGAACGTATGGTTTCCCTGTTTGAAAATTATTTAATTCCTAACGTGGGCGAATCAAATATACCAGTATGAAATGTTTTATTCAACTAACATTCTTTCGGATACATTTTCGCTGCATTGAATATTTTTCCGGATTTCGACGAATTTATTTTTATCTAATTGCGTGGGATTATCGGCCTCAAACGCGTCTAATTCCACGGAGAACATTAATCTACCTGCACGCCAATGTATTCGGGGACAGAAAATTATACGCGGCACGATTATGCGATTATCACTAGCCAAGAAACTTTATTGCATTCATAAATACACAAGCGGCGGGAATTTTGTATCGATACTTTGTAATCCGTACTGTTAATAGTGATTCATTTGCCGTTGCGCGGCTTCGAAGATCCGAAATATTTAATGCGTATCCATGCATGTATAACACTGTTAATTAACCAGAATTTCCAGCGGCCCGGTAGTATTACAGAAATATTTGCTCGATGTAACTCCGAATATTTTCCCTTCCCCCTGCATTTTTTTTTGTTCAGAAAAATTCAAATGTATTCTTTTCCACGTGATTCGAATTTTCCGCTTAAATTCCGCCAGTATTTTTTTTTACCCATCAAATATGTATATATTCACATCGTTGTAACGCGAACTAATATTATTATTGTATGTCTGTTCAGAATTGACTGACACGTGTTGTAGATTCTATCAATAAACCTGGAAATACCTGACTTAGTTCGCGTTGTTAATAATTCAACGATATTATTTGTACTCGGTTTCCGCTTTTCCATCCGATTCGAACGTTTGTTAGAATACGATAATGGCGAATGGGTTAAGGTATAAGACAGTTTAGGTGTGTATAAAGTAAATGTTGTGGCTCTATAAAAATACGTCCTGATAAATAGATAATGGATCAAACGGAAGAACTTGTTGAAATAACTGTTGAAACGCAATTAGGAAATTGTTAAGATCGCCACAATATTATGGGATTAACATTCTTTTCGAGGGAACGACATCGGTTCGGCCACCGTGCAGCGACCGTTTTACTCAATGGAAACTTCGTATGAATGAACTTTATGACTGGTCTTTATTCCTGTTTTATTTTTATGGGTCTTGATGATTTTATTTCTATTTTACAGGGAGTCCCGGTATTTATGAGCACCCTCGCACGGTAAAAATTCGGCAGGTTCCTTTGATCTCTTCATCGTGGCTTTTTGTTTCTGCCAGAGAGGACGTTAATACCAGATTCTTCCATCAATTTTACAATAATTTTGAATCCGCTATTGTCACGTTTTCAACATCACACGCGAAAAAAAAGGAAAAATATTCGTGCAATTGAATCGCTGCGATTAATTGCGCGAATTTTGCGGACGTGTTCGAATCGTTTTCAGAAGACGGAATTAATTCCTCCGTGTGAACAAAAAATACCGTTCAATTAAAAGATATTGTTTAACAATTTAACAATAACCCGAAGGGGGAAACTATTTCGTCGCCCGGACACGGATAAGTCACGATAGATACGATTTGTTAACACTAAACCGGTAATGTTTAACGTTATAACCGAGAATTCTTTCGATTTTCCTTGTACTTCTTTGTATCTCATTAACACCGAGAATGATTGTTTAATCCCATTTTGCCTGATCGGATTATCGGATTTTCTAATCAAATTAAAATGATAATGACTGGAGCCTGCGTGTGCCGCGAGTGTACGCTGAGCTCGATTATTTTGTTATTCCGTTTGGAAAACTAATAAAAAGTTAAGTCTGTTTGGAAAAAAAAGGAAGAAATATACACCGCGTGCGACGTGATTTAATAAAAAAAGCCCCGGCTAAAGAGATTTTAATAACCGCGCGCTCTCCCTCTTTCTCTCTATCTCTCTCCCCCTCTCTCTCTCTCTCTCTCCCTTTCTCTCTGTACATTGATGGACATTTAAAAATCTCATGATTGACAGCCACCCGCTTGAAAACGTCTGAATAATAAATTCATAAATCACATTACTATCAGAAAATGTAATGACGGACGTATTTATTCGATTGTCAGGATCGGTGCGGCGCGTTGTCTCGTCGTATCAACCGATTCGCCAGATACAATTAATGTGCGCAATCAAATAATTTCATTTTTTTTCCCCTCGCCACGGCCAGTCGCGACGGTATTCCGCGATCGGTGAACGGCCGTCGAAGTTAGCGCGATGGCGGTTCTCGATTCGTTTTCCCTTGAACATTTCCGATCTTGCGAATCGTCGGTACGAGAAAAAAAAAAAAAAACTGGCGAAATTTCGAAACGTCAATTCAGGGTGCATCGTTCGATAAGAAAACAAGGGTCGATCCCCGTGTAATCGGCGTAACATGTCGCACTTTAGCCGGTTCTCACCGTCGACAACATCCCAACTCTAAATCGTTCCTTAACTTCCCGCCTAATGTAATCAGTGTTGAGGTAATTAAGGTCATCAAACTCGAGAAGCGGTTTCCTTCGGCGTGAGAGAAGCGAACAGCCTCCCGCGCCACGTGCTATCGCGAATGGAAATTTTTCGTTTTTCACGACTCCGCGACGCTCGGATTTTCGAATGTGATTCGCGATTCGCGACTCGAATTCGGTCCCGACTTTGAGTCGCGTTGGAATTTGAGAATTTCAGACTCCAGGTAAGGTGGTAAGGTTCTACGCTTTCACGGGCTAAACGTGATAGGGCAAGTTCTAGTATTAATTGCGTGAGAAACAAAGGGGACGACTGTAATTCTTTTCGATGATGTTTTAGGCGCAAATTAATTAGGGTGTAATATATTAAGTAATCTTTATAATTGAACCTGGTTAACGGGTTATACTTCATTAGTGATTGGCTGAGACGGTAAAAGATTGAGATACTAAAATGATAAAACTGTCCACATTTTCAATTATCGAATGGTGCTTGATAATTATCTCGTAAGTTTGTTAACTGATTTCTAATTATTTTCTAGTTTGCAGGGACTGTTTCTGTGCTCCGGCGAAACGGCGACCGACGGTGCGAGTTTGGTGTGCTTTCCGTCGACAAATTTCTTCGGAATTTCTTTTCTTTTCGACGACACCGTTAAAGAATCAGAAATATACCGATTTTTATGGATAATTTAATGTAAAGATATATATCAATTGAAAATAATTAATAGGAAAAACTTCGAACAGTTTTCATTAATCTAAGAATTCAGTAGAATCAGTGAAACTTAATCAGACAGTGGTTTTAGAACAAAATCACTTTATTCAAGCTGTTCTCTGTGAAAACTAAGCGAGTTACGACGGGATCAGTTGTCTTTCAATTAAAGTTCTTTAAAAATTGCAAAATATCGTCGAAGAAAAGAAAATCTGTTATCACAAAGCATTTTTCTCCAATTTTAAATGAATCATTCATTCGCAGTGACAACAAATGAAATTGTTTGCAGATTACAGGTCTACTGCGTACTCGCGTTAACAACCAATCACCGTCGGAACCAGGTACCCTTGAACAGATAACGGACACCGTAAAATAATTTCCTATTTCCCAAAATTACACAAACTTGTGACATTAGTGCAATAAGCGAAACACAAATTCAGATAATAGAATACTCCCATCGTTCCGCATTTAAGATATCGAACAAAGTACATCAGAATAAGTGAATTATCAATGAGGCAATACAAATACGCACAAAATACTTGCTACCCTTTCACAATTATTAGTAAACTAATTAACAATGTTTTAGAGTAACTAGTTTCCCTCTGTTAGGTACTTTATTCAATAAATCATTAACCCCCCGTTTCCAATTTGCTCCCAACAACAGAAAATAATCTTCCTACACTCTCTTTTCTAAGAAACAAAAGTATTTTTATATTACCAAACTTTAGACTTTCTGAACAAATAAAACAACCAATAAACAACACTAATACAAGTTCCCCGTGCCCCACACATAGACACCGCTTCCAAGGCACACCCGCGAAGGGTTTCTCAGCTTCCCATCAACTCTCCCAGCTACCCAACAATTTTTCTCCACATCCAACCCCCCGGGGGTACCAATTACAAAATCCAATTACAGAAACAGACTCGACTAGACGACGCGGATCAACACTCTGACACCAAATACTTCATTACAAGACGTTACCCCGATTAAAACTCCAATTGATTAACATTCACCCATACAATTCCACAAGGTAACCTCAGCTACCCCTCACAAGTATCAATAAAAGGGTGTCTTTCCCTACAAGTGCCCAAAATGATCTTTCCATGAACTCTAACAACAAATCACCGATCTATCGATCATAATATACATCTCCCATCTTCCATAATGTTCCCAAAACTCCTAAAAACCACCATATTCGTTAAAGGGGGTTGGTTTTCTCCACCGTCGCCAACGTACACAGATTTTTGGGCGCTTGTTCCGCCACACTTCGTTTACTTACCGGAAATGCCGTGTACAGACCCGCCGGCGGAGACGTTGTTCAGCATACCGGTCCCGGAGAGCGCAGCTCCGATCCAGAACGCGGTACCGGAAACCCGCGTGTCACCGCGAACCACCCCTAACAGCGTCGGAACCGACACCTAACAGTGATCTCAACTGTGGACTGAGCACTATGCAATCGCACAATGCTAGCGCCCGAACCGTGCCTCGGCAAGGCAAACAGCGGACTGCCTGGCTGCCATGTCCGACCTCCCCCACCTCTCTCTCTCTCACTCTCTCGCTGTCTCTCTTTCTCTTTGTTGCTCGCTCTCTCGGGAAGAGCCACCCTCCTGGCTTGTCCTTGTCGAACGCGTGGGTCGGCTCTGTCTGGCGTGTTCCGCTTGTGGGCGTGATATTAAATCGCTCCTATCCTTCAGAGGCACCGGCTAGCAGGGCCGTAGACGGCCCCGGGAACCCCCGGGCAGAATGGAAGTTTCTTAACGTCGTCCTGGAGTGGAGTCTTGCCGCTGGAGTTTCCCGGTGATCTCTGGAAGGTGAATTCACTTGGGCTGAATATATCGATTTCTGATAAGTATGTGGATTAATTTGGGTCTAAGTGAAAAATTGAGTATTTTAATATCGTATCGTAGAACAGTGTGGATTTTGAAAATACCACTAGGACTCATATGATCGTCCAAGAATCCTGAACACGATCAAAGATTACCCACAATGGTGTAACTCCCATGAGAAACTGAAGATGTAAATAATAATAATATTAACAAAAAAAGTATATTAACTTTAAAGTCGCGCGACGCGAATAAAAAAAAAGAAACAGACACGGGTAGAGGGGTTGGAAGGGACAGCGGAACGGGGAGGCTAGACAAAGGGAGCCTCGCAGAGAAATCGAGAAGCTGATGGTACTGGTAGAAATTTTCTTCCTCGGTACGGTGGTTCCCGGTGTACGTGGGGCTGTCCATATCCGAGGTAAACTCTATCCAGGTTACAGGTCTAGCCGTCTCTGTTTTGTGGTAGGCGGTAACCACCGCGGACCCAGCTCCAATGAGCGAGTAGCCCGCCCTCTGAATGCCCCACTAGCTTTCCACCGTGCCGGAGATTTATTGAAATTTTATTTTTATGGCCGGTGAGCACGGCGTCCGGCGAACGTCGGGGGTGCGGAGGGTGCGTCGACGGCAGACGAGCCGAAGGAGAGAAAAGGATTCCTTCTCGTTTCCTCTAACTTTTTTTCCACCTTTCTTCCGTCCCTCTTTATCGCCCTGTATACTCCACGCTACCACTCCCCCTCTTCTACATCCCTTCCCCCCCACCACCACTATCCTTTTAAACCCCCTCCCCCATAGCCATCCCTAACAGCCTGGCTATACCTTCGCGTAGCCGGCCGCTTTATTCGCAACGTCCTTTTAATTCAATAGCTACCCTTTTTATAACGCGCAGCCCGAAGACGGAAGTCGGGCCCCGTTGGTTTTTTCTAACGTCAGCCATAGGACAGGTCCGACGAGACTCGACGTATTGACGTGTCGTCTGATTCTACTTGATAATGGAGCCGTTCAATTGGGATTTTGTCGCGTTTTTTATTTTCGTTTTCTTTTGCGGCTGGGATTCGAAGTCGCTTGGTATCATGGGGGTGGATGGGTGTTCATTGATTGGTACCATCACGGGGATGATGTAAATGAATTCAAGTAGGGGGTGGGAATGATTTTGAAATGATACAGGGAAACGTTGGGGAACGGTGTTTGGAGGATTTTCAATTCTGTTTTCTTTTTCAATTGCCAAAGAGTTCTGAGAACGGAGTAAAACGATTCTTGGCTTTTTCGATTTCGAATTTCATTAACTTTCGGTTATAGTTCGTAATGAGGAATGTGTTAATTACGGTGAATAATAAACGGTGCTTTTGACTAATTCAATGTGTTCCAGGAATCATTAAAAATTTCATATGGGAATATATTTCGGGATTCTTATTTATATTCGCCTGGTTGTAACACACCGGGCGATTCATACTGTTGAATTAGCAATTCCGCGAAATATTCAATCGTTACGTTTGTCCGGCGAATATTCGCGAAACGTGGGGGAAAAAAAGAATATCACAGAATCAAAACAACGAAATATATATCGGGCAAATGCTTTATTTATTGTTCGCCGAAACGAAAATTCATACTTCACCGACGTGCGTCTGTGCTGCAGTTATTTTCGGCGTAGAAATAAGTTCGTAATAAACGTGAAATACGACGAGCCAACAAATAACCGAAATTCGTTTTTGCACGGATGTTAAATCTGCGATTCAGTCAGCCGTACGCATCAAAGTTACCGACCGTTACTTTACACAATTCATCAGTTGGCATCGTTAACCTTTGATAACACGAATCCGTACAGTCTGAATTAATCGATACGACATTATCAACGACAAATTAGCCGAAGTAATTACACGGGATCGTAAATTATTTGAAATTATAATTACGAGAAATTATAACACCATACATAATTACCCGTCATTGCATGATGAACGGAGGAGCTAATTAATAAGAAAAAAATGATAATAATAATGGAAAAAGAAATCAACGAAAATTCTCCTTTCGAACCTATCTTTATTAATTTCATTTTTCTCCGTTTTAATAATAGATTTCGAGGAGGAAGAAGACAAAAAATACTGATCTTTCACGTTCCAAGTAAACCTCCTGAAAACCCTATGCATAGATAGAGCGGTGTTATATTGCTGTTTACCTGAAAGGGAGCGGATGTCAAAGAAATTTAATAAACACAGTAGAAACGCTTCGTTGGTCGGCTGTTCGGCATTCTTGTACTAATTTGAAAATAATTTACTAGGAAGATTTAATATCTGAGACGTCCACTTCTGAAATATTACCGACGTTGTCTGATGAGTAATCATTTCAATGCTATCGGATTAGTTTTCGTTTTCTTTTAATTTCCCGTTCGACGACATTTCCCCCCTATTTTCGCGATCCATCCTGCGAGAACGTTGCAGAAAAATAAACCAGAGACTCATACAATCCACCTCTTCTTCCGGAAGTCCCAGTAACGGTGAAATAAATATTCAAATGAGAAAACCGGGTAAAGACATAATTAGGGTATATCAAAGATCATTAGCCCGATTCTTTTTGTTCTCCTCATTTACATTATACCGACCTCCACCCACCCCTCCACCCTCCCCCCCAATTCCCCCTCGTTGAAACGAATGCAACGGGTATACGATCGAAAACATTCGGGTCGGCATATGCAAATACATCGCTAATCGTATTAAGGATAATTAACGTCGTTGCCCCGGTAGTATTCCATCACGGCGAAACTCGGAGAAATTTTCTACCCTGTCGCAACAATATGTGCGGACACGAATGTCGACGGCAAATGGTGTAACCAGTGGTTTCGGTCGCTTTCTGTATTTGCAAAAATACGATGGAATTCTCCGGTTTAATGAAACGAACATAACCGGGAATGTACGGCACGATTCGCGTCGCGCACCGCAGGAATCCTCCACGGCAATATATATTTCAAATATCCGCGGCCGTTCTACAGTTTTTATCTTTCGCGGTTATCTGCGATCGCCAGCGGGACAGGGTCGGTACCCGCAACAATGGGAAAACTTGATTACAAGTTGAATTACCGTCCCTCCCACCGCGGTATTAGCGGTCTCGGTTAGAAAACTTTTTGATACACTTCGGTAATGTGTAAAAAAGTATCGAACGGTTATCATTGGTAATTCGTAAAACGACTCGTTTACATAACGGTCATTTGTGGGTTAATTAAACGGGGGAATCGACTTCCCCATCGACACCATGGTTCAAACGAAATCTCGAACAATGAGGTAGATATAATAAAAAATTCTTGTTTCTCTTTTTAACGTTCTATTCGATGAATTACCGTAGAACGAGACTCGTTTCTATCGTTGTGGTTTGTGTCTGTTTTTTTTTTATCCTACGATCATCAGAGTAATCGTATACCTCTGTAATATGTGTACTTTTCTGCGAGCCGTTAAGCGGAGATGAATGACATTGCCGTGGAAACACTTGGGACACGGAAATGTATTCGTAGGCGAGCATATATGGCCGTGCTCGATCGATTTTAAACAGACGAGACGAGCAACGGCAAATTGACAATGTGTCGAATGCAGACAACCGATGCCTCTGGCTAAAACTACCCCTCCGCGCGACGGTAGCGAAGTCCGTTTTAGATATAACCAATGTTTCGGCTGTCCGAAAGGTGGTGTGTTCTTAACATGGCACCCTGGACACTTTTTTTTTGGTTCTCCATTCAAATGACTCGTCACACTGACAATCCAAAGATTTCCACGGCATTCTATCATGCGATTGGTATATCAAAACCAATGTAAAATGTCCAATGAGAAAATCCAATAGAATATTTTTATTAACCCTTCTCACCCGTTTTATTAGACACAATCTCGGTTCCGTGGCACGAAAGTATAAAGAGGGACTCTCTCAAAAAAAGGAATCTTTTTATTTTCCCATCTCGATGCACGCGACAATCAATTTCCTAAACCGTATTATCCAATTAATACAATTCCCAGGCAAACGGAGTGTGCATGGGGAATAAAAAAAAATAATAATAATAATAACCGGTCGCCACCGAGCTCGCCTAGAGACGGGCGAACGAAAAAGGCGAGGTATTCACGCGTGCAACTCCGGTCCACAGTTAATTTTTATCGCACGCGTCGCATAGTTTCGTCGTTCGTATTCGACGAATCAGAGAGCAGGTACTCAGGGATGCTCGCCACCCTCCCCGGCAGAAGTAATACCACTTTCGACGACGCACCGTTCGAATTGGAACAACCCGGGCACGGGCAACAGGCGACACACAGGTAGACAGGAATTTCTGATATTACATACCAGAAGCCGGAATGCCCCCGTAACAATCCCGAGGGAGTGTACGAGCTTCTCTCCACATACGGCAGACATATTCCGTGTCTAGCCTCGCCAGGCTCTCGTGTCTCCTCTCCTCTCCTCTCCTCTTCTATATCCACTGTTCTACCTCCTACCTTTATCTTTCTGTCTTTGTCTATCTGTCCCCGCGGGGGGTTGTCCCTCTTCCGTGTTTCAAACCCAGCCGATTCCGATTTCGCGAACGATTTCGGTGGGACTTTTGTACGCGAATGGGAAAAGTCTTTCGATTGGTCGATTTATGGAGGTTCGATCGAGTACTGGGTGCTACTTTTGGAGTGTTTCTTTGGTTCGCTATTGAAAGGAACGTGTAAAATTTCGGGGACGATCGTTCCGATAGCGAATGTTCGCTCGTTTCGTTGGAAATTATGTGTGTATATGTGCGAGAGTGTTTGGGTATATACTATTTTTTTGTTGCGCGCGATTAAATCGTGATCAGGCCGATCGGGATTTGTCAATGGAGTGTTTTAAACGCCACGACATCTCCTCACTTATCACGAAAATGGGCTGCATGTTGAGATAGGTCGTTCCACAAGGATTTAGTGCCTTCGTTAAGCTGTAAGCTTCATTCAATTTTCTCCAATTTGTGGCAATTTGTGCTTACAGCACCCACATGCTCTCGTGCCTCTCCCCCAACCCACCCCCTTAACACCGAGTCTCGGACGAGAACGAGCGCGCGCGCGTTCGTGCTGGTAACGCGAACAGACACACACACACGTATAGACGGTGAACACAATTATACCAGGGATGGCCCTCCACAAAATTCATTCTACGTGCGCACTTCTATCCGAAACTCTTCAAAACTCTTTTCAACGCCGGCTTTCCGAAATACCTGCCTCCGATCTATTACCGATACACGGTTAAAACCTTTGACACGATTCATTTCCGTGAATCCGTTCGGCCAATCAAATTACACGTATCCAGAGCTGAAAAAAATCCACCGTTACGCTCTCAGTCACGCGTTACAAATCTGTCCTATTTAACCATCTACACTCGTGTACCTTAAAACTTAGATACTGGATAAAGAACGATCATCGTGAAATAAGAAATAATTCGATCGAAAATATCGTTAAACACAAAAGTATGTTCTTCGTTTAGCAGACCTAATTAATTTTAGTTCCTATTTTGAAGTTCCCACCGGGGACAACAGTGTCATCTCGACAGTCATCGGGTTACCATCAGTTCCACAAATCATACACAAATATCCTTCGGCTTGCGAATGCACTCAGACCCGCGCTAAACAAGGTAAAAATATTTAACGCGTTATCACCGCGGCACGTAATTGCCGAACAAAAATTCACATGGTACGATTTCCCCGCACGTTTTCCCCGTCGGCGAGGATCAACGGGATGGGTTCGCGGAATTACATACATCGCAACGTAACGTGGAAGTTCAAATTTTGATTTCGCAGTCGGCCTTTGGCTACCTTGCTCTCCCGTTCGCGAGATGCGGGAGGGGGGGGGGTAGGGGGTTGGTAACCGTGGGGATGGTGTGTAACGGAATCAACGCTTTGGGAATAGCTCGGTTCCAGATTATTGAATGAAGTTTTTAATAAATCGTCTAGCTGCCTGTACTTTTCCACCGATGGGGGTGGGTGGGTGGCTTAGGGGGTTGTAGTGGGAGAAGGGGGAGGGGTTCCAATAGAATCCAGCAACACGCGGATAGCGGTTCCGAATAGCTATACGCGTGCTTAACCTTTGTTGCAGAAGTACGGCTCTCTGAAGTACCATTTCGAAATTATTACATTCTAGTGGGGTGGATATTAGCTCCGCGCGTATGCTTTCATTAGACGTTACCTTCGAGCGTTTCAATTTAACGCGGAAACCACCCCTCAGCCTCGTTCACAGGTCTATAATATCCGACCAGGCACTTGCCGACTCTCTAGCATGCTTCATTTGTACGTCGATCGAGTTCCTACCATATCTCACATTCCGGTTACGGCTACCAACGAGTTACCGACTGTTAACGGCGATGCCACATTTCTGCAAATATTTTGCCACTCGACGAGAAGCCGGCTCTCGCTTAATTGCCCGAATCCGACCTGGCGGACGTCGACGGGCTTCAATCTCGTTTGCACGCTGCCCGCCGGCCATCGCTGCTTTGCCTTGCTTTCAGATTTTGTTTCGGTAACTCACTCGTCTGCTCTCTCCCTGTCTCTTTCTCTCTCTCTCACTCTTTCTCTCTGTTTCTCGCTCTTGAATCATTATTATGAATTAAAGTGCGCACGCGATCGGCGTGTTTCGTCGATTAATATTCTTCCTCGTATCGGGCATCGTTGATTCATCGTACAGGAACGTTTTTTAAATAAAGAATATTTAAAAACACACATATACACACGTACAGAGAGAATTCAATCGAGCGAGAATCTCTAGGTACTGAAGTGGCGAAGATTTTTGAACCAAGAAAATTGCGCCCGTTTAATCCACCCCTGAGAATCGACGGAAACTTGCGGTCGGGTCTCTTCTTGTGTATGTCGAAAGTTTAATTAGTTTTTAGAATGTATTGAACGAAGGAGGGCGGGTTAAGTTTAGTGCAAGTTGTAGTGGCGGGAACAATTTTACCAGGGAAGTTTTTCAATTTTCTCAGCTACGCGGACTTAGTCTACAAAGGTTTGAGGGGAGTTAGGGGGATGCTGCGACACCTCTCCCGCTATCACAGATTTGTTTATTTATTTTCCGCGTAAAGATCGTTCGACTCGAAACTTAATAGAATATATATTCAAAAAACCATGGAACAGTTTCCATTATTATCGATGACCATCGTTAACACAGGATATTGCCACTTTGAACTATCAATTTATTTACCTGTTCAACAATTTTGATGAATATTTCCATCTGTCAGGCTTACAATGTCTATAGGAAATTCCGCAGGGACAACATTGACCAGTTCTTTTCTCACAGTTCTCGTAATTGCTTTGTAAAAAAAAACAATAGAAAAAATAATCTGTTCTCAGAGGTTTATTTACATGCCGGCGTGTAACGTAAAAGTGTTTTTCAATCTGTATCGACAAATTGAACCGGCTGGATTGTAATCACTGAAAGTGACAGGGCGTTTAACGAAAAGAACTCTCGTCCGTTTCGCCGAGTTGATTTTGTTGGATAAAAATCTGCAAAACTTCATTACGGCATGGCCTCTTTAGATTTGTCTCCTGCCGCTCGGTTTTTCTTTATCTTCGTTCCACCCACCCTTTCCTATCCACCACCCCCACCACCACCACCCAGCCACCCCCCTTCAGCTCCCACCACCCTGTTTCTCTCTAACTGCGCTGAGACTTCGTTAATGGAAATTGATTACCGCAAGAAGGCGATATCTAAATCACGTTGTTCTCTCTTCTAGTCCGTCTAAAGTTTATCTTCTTCCATCTACGCGAACCTTTTCCTGCAGTTTCTTATTGTTAGTTAATCATTTTCTTTTTTCTAACGTGTATCCGTGGTCGATGGATTTTCGGCATAAATGTGTCACACTTAAATTCTATGCAACGTCGAAAAGTGATATTAATCGAACGGTGGATCATTTTTAAAAAACCGTTCGCACATATACGAAAAGTATGTAAATCGCTGCGAGGAATAAAGTGGCAAATTTCATAACTCCATATTCAAAATTATATTACGATTATTCCACGATTCGAATTACACGGATTTTTCCGCGGAATAAGAAATGATTAATCGTGGGGAATATTACGACACTTTTTTTTTACGATTCCATGGGTCAACGATCGTGCCTAAACACGAAAAGAAAGTGCTAATACCGAATAACTCATTCCGTACCGTGCGGAATCCGCGGATCGCGTGACTTTCACGCGGATTAAGGTGAAAGACATCAGTATGGGCGAAGAAGTCGATTTTAAACTCGTCACAAGTGGATTTAGTACCTTTCCTGGACTACGCAGCCCATGCAAGCTGTTATCCAGGCAAGTCGGTATTCTTGATCCCTTTCCGCAGTGAGCTCCCGACTTACTGCTAAAACGTGGCAAGATTTACTTCGAAACTTAAGTCCCGGCTAAAGATTTATTACCGGCCTCTCATATCTTCGAACTCTTCGCCCGACGCCGCGTACGGATGCATTGTTCTGCATTTTGATGTCCTTGCATCCTGCTAGGGACAAGTGTATCATAATAAACACGCCCTTATACTTGACTACAAAGATCCCGTGGGTTGAAACATCGAGTGATCTCCAGCCACTGATGTTTCAACGCTCAGAAATATCGTTTTCGTAGAATCTTCAAAGCATAGCCTTTTCGACGCACAGAAATATTAAAACGTTAATTCAGCTGGTGTTAAAATTTCAAGGCAAACAAATTTCAACAAGCAAGTATTTCCATGCGTAAAAGTTTCTCAGGCGAAGAAACTTTCAGTCATAGAAATTCTAAAGGGACAAAATTTAATTGTTCTTTTTTTTAATAAAATTCACAGGTCAAACTCACGGTTCCGTGAATCTCGTCGCGGAAAGATACATTTTCGCGTGCGATACGTCCCGCTGTGTTTGGCTTTACCGGCACGTAAGTCACGCGTCAAGGGATGATTCCGCGTTGCGTGTGTTTCAGGGCAAACAATGGGCCAACCCCAGCCAGGGCGCGCCCCGCAAACATAAACCCCCCCTGGCAAAGTAATGTCCGCCCTCGATTATCTCCGACAGCGTGTAGAAACGGGACAATAAATTCCATGCCGGAAGGTCGGTCAGTCATTCTACTTAATTGGGGCTTCAGGCGTGAAATGTTCACAAAGTCAAGTCGGAGGAAGCCAGGAAACCCATTCTCGGATCATCGACGCGTTCGACACCGGTCGACGTATGGGAAAACGACGGTATCACGGTGTACACTCACCGTTCCGGGGTTACCGTATGAAGAATGTACGGGCTCCCTTGAAATTTTAACACTCGGAGCCGCGAGCGATTTGAATCTACCGCTATCTATAATTTAAGAGGATTCGGAAAGAAAAGACGAAGATCACAGCGATCCCTGGCACAATATTTCAAGTACCGGGAATAAATTTTAATTCGCGACGGGTTCGCTTTTTATAAATATATGTATTTATAAGTTTATATGTATATCAAACTTTTACAGGTCTGAAGATATTTAAACTCAAACGTTGAAAATAAAAAATTCCCCCTGGGGATAGAAGGTGGATATAACGAGTTTTTATAATTTCTAAATTAATCGTGCAGATGGTAACTAGATTTTTATATCTTTTTAAGAGAATCTTCGAGTTTGCGGTTGTTCGATACGCGAGCAAGGTTAAACATCGATTCAGGTCAAATTCGCTATGTGCACCCTTGTATTATAGGGCGGGCAGCTACCCCATTGGATTAGGAGACCCCATAGAGGGAAAAATGTAATATAAAAGGCTTACCGGCTAAGCTGTTAATATGTTGTAGGACGATGTGTCCGAGGAGGAGCTATGTATATATTACACTACTCAAACATATGTCCCTCCTGATCGCATTTATACGGGGAATGGTTTTGCCACCGAGTTACAGATTATAAGATTCGTACTGTATCATTCCGAGATGATGAAAAAAAGTGTTAAAAAGTCAGCGTCGAAAAACGAGACGTTTCATACGGGATCGTTAATGAATTTATCGAGATTTTATACGGTAACAATTTTTACAGATGTTCGCATTAAAGCTGATAAATTTCATTAATTTACAAAAATGCAAGTAATACAGAACAAATGGATTGAATTTAGAGACATTTATTTAATCTCCCGATAACACATCGAATGTTTATTTACGGCCGTCGATAACACTTGCCCGTTTTATTAATTGAATTATTAGTTTCATCGATAATTATTAAAATTATTTATTATATTTAACGCGGAAACCGCATTATTGATCACGATACCGTCGTATCTTTTCGTCCGTATAATCACATTTCACGATGGACCCAACACAAATTCCAAAGATCCTTTTTGATATATCAATTATTATTAAACATCGAACGATCTTATCGTGAAAATTTACCGGGTGATTTTATCGTCGAGCGAATCTAAACGCGAGCGTCTAAAATTCATAAACACGGTTCGTTTTCCAGGTGTTTTGATGTACGTTCGGTCTGTCAGCTCGAATTATGTCCGAACCGGATAAAAGATGCCTATCGCGAGATTAAATGAAACGGACAGAACCGAACGGAGTCTCGTAGACAACACTTAATATATTTGCGTTTGAATTACCCTCCGACCTACAGCGCAGAAAGGGATGTCGGGGAGGGGAGGGTGAGGGTGAGGCTGAGGTGGACGGGGGGTGAGAACGACGGCCACGTGACGGCACGTGTCTGAAAAACTAATTGAGATATGAAATTTATTTGGCACCGATACGTCGGAAACGATGTTCCTCCTCGGTCCCGATCAAAGTTTGCGTTGCGCCCGATCATTTCCAAACAACCGTCGACACCCCCGGCGAATAATTGATTGTACACGCGGCCTTAATCGGTCAGCGAAATAACGGTAACTCTAAATAGATAGCCGGGAAATTATTAAAATTTCAACGTTACTCCCTGTAACGATCAACCGCACACCGTATTTACCGCGAAACGGAAAATCACGACAGAAAAGTTTCTGTACTCGAATCGAAACTAACGAAACTGAAATTCCAATGAAACATTCATGGAGAACGGAACAAGTGTCTGTGTAACAACGAACCTACCATGGGTGGTCCAAGGGATGAAGGAGGATGGGTTATTCAGGTATCCGTGAGATCTGAAAGGAAGATCGCGTGAAAAAAATTCGCGATATCGCGCGGGACAACGGTTCACCTGTGTAATTCGACGCGGGAAAATTAATCGACGCCCGGCGTCGACGCCGCTGTCATTTCGATTTTGATCTTAACGGGGGCGAGACCGGCGAGGCGTTATACGAGGCCGCTCGATATAGGTAGCAATCCGGCAGTCTGCAGTTAATTTAGAGGCCATTTCCTCTGTAAATAGCCAATAAAAGCACGGCGTGCGCGCGCGCAACCCGGGGTTGAGGGGTGGCAGGGTAGAGGGTGGGTTTGCTAGGTGAACTGGTAGGGTGGGACGAAGGGGGTTGGCGAGAGGGGGAGTCGAGGAGGGACGGGACGCAATATTATAAAATTTAATGTCTTGGTTTACGGGCCGCGGAGCCGGCTATAACCTCGCTCCGATATTTACTGGGCAATCGCGAGGCTATATTGTACCCCCGATCCGAACGCTCTCTCACCCTCTCTCTGTCCCTCTCCCCCCCCCTCTCCCTCTATCTCTCTTACCTTTCTGTTCCTCCGAACCGTCCCGTGTTCGACCCCTCCGATCGGATTTTCGATCGGGCACTCGACTATTCGACTGACTATCGTCGGAAAGAACCTCTTGCCTCGTTTCAGGAATAGTAGTTTTTCCGTGGAACGTTATGCGGATTGTAAAGGGAAACGGTGGAACTCTGACGGCACGACGTCGACGAGTTTTACAGGTTTCCCGCGAGAAACTGCGAGAAAATTTGGTGACCAGCGTGGTGCGTTGGAAATGTCTAAAATTGTTTTGTGTATTACAGACTTTAGGGGAGTAATTAGTATCCATCATCTAATAGTAGATATTGTAATATATGTGTAGATATTTATAAATAATTGACCGCTTTAGGCTGAGAATTTGATGAGAAGACAATAGCTTAAGATGTGGTAAATGAAAATGTAATTTTAATCGAATGGGGGAGGATTTTTATTGTTAAATGATCTCTCGGATGGCTGGAGTTCCAATGGGGGTTGTCTTTTAGGTAAATGCTCTTCCGATAAGGTTAAAGGTGGTTCTGGTAATTGCCATTGTCGGTCGGTGAACCCCGGCTGACCTGAAATTACAAGTTTCCAAAAATCGTTGATTCTAAAATTCACTTGAAATTCCAGCCCGTTCGACGTGTGTGTAACTTTTTTCATTTTTCCCTTCAGTTTCGCGGGATTTTTCGGCTGCCAAACGGGAGTTCGACGGATATGGCGCGGTTCTTTTGGTATAAACGTTAATTATTGTAGCAATGGAAAAACGGGACATTTATAAATATGATGGTGAGTCGATATCTCAGTTAAATGTCACAACTGAGTGGAACTTATATTTCCTCTTTTTTTTTCTCTCCACCAGGGATGTTACAACATAAACTATGGGGAAGTACACTTCTATCGATTCTAACGCGTTTACGATAGAAGATATAGTACCTGTGATTGAATCACCATATCCCCAGGTATTCTACCACTCCTATTAAAATTCCAAAAAACATTCACAATTCAATAATTTAATTTCGATTATTAACAAAAAATCAATACAAACCTAGCCGAGACTCGCGAAAATTTCGCATTCTACCAAGTGGATCAGGGATGTCTGACTTTGGCGCGCCAAATCTACTGAAAGCGCAAGTAGAATGTTTTCGCGCGGCGCCGACGGATTTTCCGATGAATTCGTGAAAAAAAAAGGAGAAAAAGGCACGATCGATGCCGGGATATAAATCAGTTACGGGGTGTGCGAGTGCAGGCGAGGGAAAAAAAAACGAAGAGAGAGAAAAGAGAAGCCGTACGTAGTCGCGAGACAAATAAAGAGGCCTTCGTAACACGCGGCCCACCTTTTCCCGTCGACGTTAGGAAAACTAACGACGGAGCCGGATAAGAGATAGCGCCTCGGAGGGAAGCAGGTACCAGCCACTCTTTGACTTTCCGCCACATGTTCTTTTTCCTTTTTTTTTGTTCACCAGCGGAATGGGAATTTTTTACGCGTGATATAACGGTCCCGGCAACTTCCTTCTTCACGGGGAAACAAACGCGACGACGGAGAAAAGGAAATACAATTTATTGAATCTAATATGAATCACCGGATTGGCGGAGATTTTAACTGACAAGTCGTGAGACGTTCCGAATCTCGTAGTTATTCTCGCAGTCACGGGACAGGGAGATCTATGTATTGAAATTTTTCTATCTTTCCACGTAAAGATTGATCAATCTGGTGCTCGATAAATAGCTTAGGCAGTGTCTAGATATTTGGATACAGAAATTAATTAAAAATTTGGAATATTCGATTTCCAAAAAAATCGACCAGAGTTTTCTAAAACAGTATCCCTTTCCCTATTACTGTAGTGACTCGAATTCGACGTGGTCGAAAAATCCACCGTCCCGTCCACCCTTAATTTTTTATTATCCCACCAGTAATGTACTTTCCGAAGGTTAGAAATGTTTAGCGTGATATAATGGTTTCCGTGGAAAGCCCTTCTCGCGGTGGCGGTCGCCGGCACGGAGAATAAGCGAACCCGCAACCATACACGTATGTACGATGGTTTACTTGTATGTATAACGTACGTGTGTACGTGGACCGGACGATATAGGTATGGTGCACGGAAGGATCTATCTCTCCCGGATAGTACGGGGGTGGCTGCTCTTTCTCGGTATCACAGGGTGGGTGGTATATCCCCACCCCCTTTTTCCCACCCGCCACACAGAAACGGCAAAACACAAGACACGAAGGAGCACAGGGCAGAGAACCGGAGGAGGAGGAGGAGGAGGAGGTGGAGGAGGAGGAGGAGGAGGGAAAGGGCAGCCGAGGTAGCGACGTCACCACGGAAATCAAGAGTAATGCCAACACGAAACTGCACTACCCCTCGCACACCCTTGCCAACCTCTCCTTTCTCGCTTCATTCGTACCGCACCTTCCTTCGCCCCCCCCCTCTCCACCCCATTTGCTCATTCTCCCTCTCTCTCTCTGTTTCTCTCCCTTCGAGGCTGTTTTCTCTCTTACCTCCGCATCTCACCTCCCGATCTCACCTACCCCCGGGGAATAACCCCCTTACAATCCGTGCTATACGGTGCGCCACGGGCGAATAGAGGAGCGACAGAAAAGCGTATAGCTGCTATACGACCGGTACACGGATACGCCGGGAATCCAAGAATGTTCTCTCTCGCTTTCTTATCTGACTTTCTTTTCTAACGCGGCGTGTTGTTTGTTTGTTTGTTTGCTTTTCTTTTTCTGCAACGTTTTTTTTGCACGGCGATTCCGTCCGTCGCGGAGTAACGCATCCTTGAGATCCGTTCACCGTGAATAAGTTCCGAGGGGGTGGGTTGCAAGGGGTGGTTCCGCGGGGGTGCCGGTAACGACGCAACTGTAAAAGTAATGTCGAGCGTCGCGACGGATCCGGGAATCGTATAGAGAGTTTCACTTTTGCGGGATAGGAATCGTAGAAATCCACTTGCTGTGCGATCAGTTATTACTTTCGCACAAGTGTACCCTATCGGGAATATGCTTAACTTTCAAAATGATCGTGAAATTAAAGTTTAGTACAAATTCGATGAGTTTCGTGATTGATTTTCGGGAAGATTTCCAAATCGTCGGTCACCGGTGACCGTCACGGTGTCATGGGAAATCAGGTGGCGGTCACCGGTGACCCTTGTCATAGTAATCGTATTAATGTGTACGGGGAAGGGTGATACGTCGTATAACGCGGTCAATCGTCGCCGTAAAGCCAGAGTCGGAACTGACCTCGATGATCCCGGCAACGGAAAACGAAAGTGAACTGGTTTCTCCGGCAAATCCCACTCTCGAAAATGCGACCATTCGTATGATCGGCCGTATCTGTGCATCCCCTGTAACGGCCACCCGAAACGTCTTTTAATATACACTATATCTTCGAGGGTTCGGAAGATCTCGCTCTTCCCGCCCTCCCCAGGAGAATTTACAAGTTACTTCCCCCTTAAATCCATCATTATATTTCCGCGGCGTCGTCGGTCGGGAAATTTATATATTTTACTTACTAAATAATTCCACCACCGCGGATCCGTGTAATCTTAAACGGGGTTATTCAAAAATTTTTTAGAACACCGATTTGTTTTTACATTTCGCTCGGAGGATATTGTATTTTTTTCTTTTGAAAATGGAAAGAGAATCGATTTGGTAATCAAGTTGCCAATTAACGTGGGGAAGAATCATTTATCGTTTTCGTTTATTTTCGATTCATCCATTGACAGGAATATATAAGATGAGATTGGATGTACGTGTGTGTGTGTGTGTGTATGCCTGTATTTTTTTTAACCCGGGTAATAAATATTATTGAGGATCTTCATTTACGCTATTAAGCTTGTACGAATTGAAAAACATGGAGAGTTTAAATAAACCCTTCCGTGTGCGGAGTACATTACATTATATTGGTGAATAATGCTACGACGTGCGTATGTGATATTTAAAAAAACAGTCCACGTCGTTAAGACGGGAATTCCATTTTCCAATTTTGTAAAATTTCCCTATCGTTGTCGCCGTTAGTCGGAGAACAAACGACGGGGAGCCATGCAGACCGCAAGACAGATCTTGTCTGCTTATATTGCAGCAGATTAAATTAATTCCGGCAAATTAATTGGTAGTTAAGATGTTTAGCGTTAAGTGAGAGAGTCTAGTAGCCTCTCTCCTCCCCGATCTCTTAAGCCTGCTCGCGAATTCTCTTTCCCTCTTCACGTTTCTAATTTCATGCGCACTTTCTCTTTCGCGAATGTCTCCAACAATAGATCCGCGATAAATTATGCCAATTGAAACGTAGTCATTTATTAATACCGACGATGTCGTTGGACGAAGGAATAACCGAGTCGGGAAAGATTTTGGATTTCAATGATAGCACAAAAAGAAGGTATTTGTGGAGGATTTTAATATTGTTTATACAATTTTTATTGTATCGTCTGGCGCTTAAATACTTTGCTGATATACGCGATTAATATGTGTATATAATAAATGATTATAGATCTTTTTGATAATTAGACAATTCCGTGACGTATTAGGAGTTTAGAGACTCCATGAGAGCTATGAGAAGTAAAGGATTAATTACTAATGATTATAGATATCAGAACAAGTAGTTACATTAGTCATTAGAACGTTCTCTAGTAGACATGCTAAGAAATATGTCCAACAAACGTCAGGTGTTGAATTTAACCCTCGTTCTAAACCATGGTTCTAGTGTATTACCATCGATCAATAAATTTCCAGCGATTGGTCTGTCCATGGTGGAATAAGGTATCATCACAGACGAGGTGTTGGATTCCAATACTTCGTCTGTGGTATCATTTAATGGCAATTTGTGCCGGGGAACTGAATTATCGACTGCGGGGTTTCAATAGTAGCACAGACGAGGTATTGGATAGACCAATCATCCCCATGCTTTTCGATGTCACTGGTTTGGAGGGCTCTAGAGCCCTATTACCATTTTAGTGTCACTCGCTACGTTACTATTTTCGGTTCGAATCTAGGATGTCCGTCGATTATTAGTAAGAATACGATATAGAAGTTATAGTTTATGCGTATTAATAATTGACCTTTGTACTGCGAAAGAAGGATAGTGAATTCACAGGTATACAACTGTAAGTCACAGCAAGAGTTTTTGTGATTTTTTATGATTTTTGTAAATCCCTCAGCATTTCCACAATTTTTTAGATATCGATCTGATTCTAGCACTGTCTTATTCGGCTTCGGATTCCGCGTCCAACACGCCCTCGATCATTTTAATCGCTCAAAAATTACGGAAATGACAAGCAAATTACGATAAAGTCGTCAAATTCACAAAAAGTCGTCAAATTCAACCAGTTTTCGGACGGCATTCGCGCAATTTTACAGATAGCGACCTGCGACTTGTACCATTGTTTTAGTTAGGAAATTCTACGGCAGATCAACATAAAATAGTTGTACTTTTCGAAAATTTAATTTTTCGCAAAAATCTGAAGGGGGTAGGTCAGGATTTTTTGCGATTTTCGTAATTTGCCTGCCATTTCCACAATTCTTTAGATATCATAATGATTCTTTCACTGTCTTATTCGGCTTCGGATTCCGCGTCCAAAACGCCCAGGATCATGTTAATATCTCAAAAATTATGGAAATGGCAAGCGATTTACGAAAATCGCAAAAAATCCTGACCTACCCCCTTCAGATTTTTGCGAAAAATGAAATTTTCGAAAAGTGCAACTATTATACATTGTTCTGCCGTAGAATTTCCTAACTAAAACAATGGTGCCAGTTTCAGACCGCTATCTCAAAAATTGAGCGAATGCCGAACGAAAAACTGCATTAAATTGATGAATTTTCGCGATTTTCGTATTTTCCATCGTCATTTCCGTAATTTTTGAGCTATTCAAATGATCCGACGCGTTTTCGACACGGAATCGGAAGCCGAATAACACAGTGAAAGATTCAGGTCGATATCTAAAAATTTGCGGAAATGACGAGGGAATTACGAATATCGCGAAAAAGTCGTCAAATTCAACCAGTTTTCGGACGGCATTCGCGCAATTTTACAGATAGCGACCTGCGACTTGTACCATTGTTTTAGTTAGGAAATTCTACGGCAGATCAACATAAAATAGTTGTACTTTTCGAAAATTTAATTTTTCGCAAAAATCTGAAGGGGGTAGGTCAGGATTTTTTGCGATTTTCGTAATTTGCCTGCCATTTCCACAATTCTTTAGATATCATAATGATTCTTTCACTGTCTTATTCGGCTTCGGATTCCGCGTCCAAAACGCCCAGGATCATGTTAATATCTCAAAAATTATGGAAATGGCAAGCGATTTACGAAAATCGCAAAAAATCCTGACCTACCCCCTTCAGATTTTTGCGAAAAATGAAATTTTCGAAAAGTGCAACTATTATACATTGTTCTGCCGTAGAATTTCCTAACTAAAACAATGGTGCCAGTTTCAGACCGCTATCTCAAAAATTGAGCGAATGCCGAACGAAAAACTGCATTAAATTGATGAATTTTCGCGATTTTCGTATTTTCCATCGTCATTTCCGTAATTTTTGAGCTATTCAAATGATCCGACGCGTTTTCGACACGGAATCGGAAGCCGAATAACACAGTGAAAGATTCAGGTCGATATCTAAAAATTTGCGGAAATGACGAGGGAATTACGAATATCGCGAAAAATCGACAAATTTAAGCAGTTTTTCGTTTGGCATTCGCTCAATTTTACAGATAGCGACCTGAGACTTGTACCATTGTTTTAGTTAGGAAATTCTACGGCAGAACAATGTATAATAGTTGCACTTTTCGAAAATTTCATTTTTCGCAAAAATCTGAAGGGGGTAGGTCAGGATTTTTTGCGATTTTCGTAATTTGCCTGCCATTTCCACAATTCTTTAGATATCATAATGATTCTTTCACTGTCTTATTCGGCTTCGGATTCCACGTCCAAAACGCCCAGGATCACTTTAATAGCTCAAAAATTACGGAAATGGCGAGGGAATTACGAAAATCGCAAAAAATCCTGACCTACCCCCTTCAGATTTTTGCGAAAAATTAAATTTTCGAAAAGTGCAACTATTATACATTGTTCTGCCGTAGAATTTCCTAACTAAAACAATGGTACAAGTCTCAGGTCGCTATCTGTAAAATTGAGCAAATGCCGTCCGAGAAACTGGTTGAATTTGACGATTTTTTGTGATTTCGCTCTTCCACAGATGAGGTATTGGATAGACCACTCATCCCCATGCTTTTCGATGTCACTGGTTTGGAGGGCTCTAGACTCTATCCAATACCTCGTCTGTGGTAATGGTTTTGCAACGCTCCCGTCAGAAAAATAAAGATTCTAAAAATCGTATAAAGTTATGCAGACAAATCGCAAATTTACTTAAATAGTTTGAACATTCTGCGTGGTTGTCAGAAAGAGGAACATCAAGAGACTGCACGTAAGTTGCTTTTTTATACTTTTTCGAGGTCGTCTCGACAAGACTGAACCTGTTATTTCCATCTTTATTGTTGAGGCTTCACGGATCAAGTACAACCAAACTTCAAAATACACTCGACCTGACATTGCCAAGTACGCCATTAACCTTTAGTCTGTGATAAAACGTTCTGGAGTCAATACCTCTTCATGACACGCTCCGGTCAACCTCCCGAAGTAAAATTCATTTATTATTCATACATTATTAGTACTGAGTAACACACCGATTGATTGCAATTGCATTAATTAATAGAGATTGATTAATAGAGGCAGTAGAAATATATTAAATATTCAAATTTTAGAAAAATTATATTTATTGTTATTAATTTGCAGTCGCGATTTGCAACTTAATATTTAATATCAAGTTTATAAAATATAGTTTGAATTTGTACGATGTTATAGTCAAAAGTTTTCTTTATTTGTGCAAAATATATAATTGTTTAATTGTTAGCAATAAATCCTGAAAATGCTACGGTTTAATAACGGTCCGCTCGAGGTTAACATAGATTTTATTATGTCGTAATAGAGCGAAGAAATTCGCCGGCGGGTACCTGTGTACGAGTGCAACCGACCGTGACCGGCCGACTCCCGAGTTTACCTGGCGTGACTTTGACACGGGCACGCATCAGTGTTTGTTCAGCGGCCGGGGGGTGAGGACGTACATACTCATAGGAGGTCCTGGGTGGTTTCCAAGGTATGTGACATCGTTTTAGAACATTTATCTTTGTTCAATTCATTTATATTCTATATCCTATCATAGTATATACGTGTATACCATACACATTCAATACATTACATTTAAAATCATGAATCGAGTCCACTTTTCTCAGTATGATTTAAACAAATAATTTTGCAACTTTTTGGAAAATACCTTCTTTATTTCTATTAATTCTTGCTTACTATATTATCACAATTTAATTAGTTTTGCTTATAAATTTCGCTGTTTGTACTTAGAATTTGGATAAATTTGTGACTGTTAACTCTTATCGTGTTTTGGTTTCTAATTCCAGGTACCACTATACAAAGAAGCCCGGTTACCTGAGACGTAAACAAGAACACAGTGGACATCGCAGCGGTCAAAGCCTACTTGTTAACGCCCTTGACATTGATCGAAACTAACATTGTTCGCGGTACATTTACAACGGCAATTTATATTTTCCGTGAGTTACGTTAGATTGAATCGAGTCATCGTGCCGTTGATTTTTCGCGAACCGGATATAAGAAATATTTTTCTTGCGAAACGTTTGAGAATATTTCTACGAAACTTCGCGCCGGTTTATTAAAGTATACATCTTTTCGCGTCGACTATTGCGTTCACAATTTCATTTTACACCAAAGTAGGACAATGGCAATATTCCTAATAACAATGCTTGGTAATTAAATTGAAAAATACTTTAACCGAATATCTACATTTTCCGCGGTATACGCGTTCGCGATGTATTTTATTTTCAGCTTTTGTGACCGCGCGCAATGCGGTCTTAGAATCATTTTCTGCGAGACAAGTATTTCGCGAAATAGAGTCAGTGTTGTTGCGATATTAATACATTATTATTGCTCGATACTCGCGTGATTAAAACCGCCGAAAGAAATGAAATTCGGTCGCGAAATTCTCTTAATTTTTCCAATCGCGAGAGTAGAGTCAGTTTGTTCGCCGGACATTATTTCGGTCGGGAATATAGTCTCTTTTTTTTATTTTTTTTATTTGGATTACTCGCCGCGATGAAGTAGCGGTACGCAGCAGCTGTGGAAAGGATTTCCATCGGGCGTCATCGCATCAGGCAGCAGGTAAATATCAGCAATATCTACTTTTAATTCTTCTAATTAACAATGAAATTACATTTTGGAATATCGAATTCGAGTGAGAATTAAAGACGAACGATGTGAGGAATGATAGACGGTTAAACTATAAAGACTTTTCTCTTTTTCTGTTACAGAAGACATCGCAACGATTTAGCTGGCCGAGTGCAATGCGGTCTTAGATTCACTTGATCCGAAAAAGTATATCGCGAAATAGAATCAGTGTTGTTGCGCTATTAGAAATGATGTTTGTTCGATATACGCGTGCTTAAACCCGCCGAAAGAATTGAAATGGACTGTTACAACGTAACATATTCGGTCGCGAAATTCCTGTATACTTTGAATCGCGAGAGTAGAGTCAGTTTGTTCGCCGGAAATAATTTCGGTCGGGAGTGTAGTCTGTTTATTTTTCTTTTTTTTTCTTTGAATTATTCGCCGCGATGAAGTAGAGGTACGCAGCAGCTGCGGAAAGGATTTCCATCGGGCGCCGTCGCATCAGGCAGCAGGTAAATATCGTCAAAATGTTCTACTTTTACTTCTAATCCACAGTGAAATTACATTTTGAAATATCGATCTCGAGTCAGAACTAAATACGAGCGATTTGAGGAATGATAGACGGTTAAACTATAAAGACTTTGCTATTTTTCTGTTACAGATGACTTCGCAACTGCAGAGCCGGTCGTAGTATCATCTCTACAATCAAAGGTGCAGAAGAAATCTACGACCGGTGAGTCAAAAAACTTATGGTTCCTCCGATCACTCAATCATGTCGTAGGACGTAAAGGTCCGAAGCGGCACGAGTGTATTGGTTGTATTTTATTTGAGTTTGCGAGCATAGTGACCGCGAGTGTAAAGTATTTTATACTTAACATTCGTGGGTAGTAACACCGCATTGTTGTGAATATTTAATTAGCTCAGGCAGGGGTCTTCTTGTGGCTTAGCTTCACGGGCGATTTTGATGTAATTAATTTGAAGGTTCGATACCCTCGGCCTTCATTTAATTGCATTCGCGTTCGCGTGAATTTCATATAGCCATAGAGCATTGAGAAAAGATAGAAAGAATGTATAAAAAAGATAAGAAAATTTATTCGAGTTTCATGAAATCATACGAATTAATCATACGGTGAATCATACGAATTAAATTCAGTCAGAATTTGCATATTTTTCGTGGCCGCGTTTCCTTTAACTTGTAAAGTCCTTTAAATTCTTGTATTTGAAATGCCCAAGAAGACCAATTCGCAATGGGTAGATTCTGGTTTCAAAGGCTAATTTTGAACATATTTGCATTGTTTAGAATATAACTTTGAATAAGGAATCAACCAAGGTTTTCAATTATAAATTCAAGTTTCATATATATTTTTTTTTCAAATAAATTTCAATATTTTAAAGTTTTCAATACATATATTTTTAAAGTTTTCAAAGTTTTCTTGCACGAGATGCAATTTTTTTACTTTTTCAATTATTATTCGATATTACATTCGAGTCATTTTATAAAGTATATTTTCAAGTAAATTCTATAAAGTCAAAGTAACGATTACTAGCTCGTTAGAAGATCTATTTCAATAATCATTTTATAGCTCAGGATTTTCAGCACACATCAAGCCTAGTATGTAGTTGCCACGTTCATGTCCCTATTTGGCTTGAACTCATTCGTGTGCCCAGGTGCTACACGAATGGGTGATGGCGGTGAACGTGGCTTATAGTTTTAAGAATTATAATTATGTGGCGGCTCACAAGCGTTAGCGATTGTGCACGACGTACGATCCACACGTGTGAGTGTGTGTGTGAGATAAATTTATTGAATATTTCGTGGATCGTGCGTCGGTTTTGAACAATCGTTTTTATTGCAAAATCGCGATTAAATTCAACTTGCATATTTTTACGATTTTACATTATTCAATTTAAGTTCGATTATATTTCGAACCTCAGATTATTATATTCAATTACTTTTCAATTAGAGTCAAAATGCAGAAGCATTATTTTTGAACGTAGTAATTATTTCAACTACGAATTAATTACAAGACTTTCATTTCTATATTTTACGTCTACAAGTTTTCATTAAATTCCTTTCAATAAAGTCTAAATAAATCGCAATAATCGCTGACCTTGTGAGTCGATTTCAGCAAAAAGGTACGTACCTGAATGTATGTGTGGGGTTTGAGTCGGTGTTGGAGACGTCCCGGGACGTCTCCCGTAGGGGGAAACACCGACTTTGATTGAGAATCGTGGAGAGAGTGTGTTGGTGTGATTGAGATTTTTGCCATTTTTTTTTTAAATATAGGAAATAGGTAGGCAGGTAACTTAAATTCTGGAATGTGTGCTTTAATTTTAAGTAGGAAGGGCAGGGCAGGTACCACTGTTTCGACTGTAGGCGACCAGTGGTATCCTGTACCTGAAAGTCAGGCTAATAATCTTTTCTTTTTTAATAATAAGTAAATTCTGCTTGAACATTCGTCTCTAGCGGCTAACCGTTTGCACGGACTGCAGTTGTCATTCTTCTGAGAATAAGCTGTTAACTTGTCCACACGTGTTAGCCGCATTCTCTTGTCTGGATAGGCGCGTGTTAGGGTTATACCATATTATGGTTCCGAATGTTCTTGCAGAATACAGGTTGGGCTCCGGCCTGAAGCAAGAAGAGGCTTTACGCCGAAGAGGCTATATGCCGAAGAGGCCCGACAAACTGTCAAGAAGAGGGCAGCAACTAATGGCTATCCATTTTGGAGTGTTCAATTCCAGAATGGATGGTCATTCCGTTACTACTAAGTCACTATGCTCGTAGTAGTTGTAAAGTAATTATAGTTGTAGTAATTTGAAGTAGTTAGTACCACGGGTCGAGGTGAGCTCCCCGTGAAGACTCTGCCCCGATCTGCATTAAAGTTTTCGAGTCATTTTTCTTATTAAATTATTTTTACAAGTTTCAAGTAATAGAGTTTTGCATTAAAGTTTTCGAGTCATTTTTCTTATTAAATTATTTTTACAAGTTTCAAGTAATAGAGTTTTGCATTAATGTTTTCGAGTCATTTTTCTTACTGAATTATTTTCACAAGTTTTTATAATAGAATTTTCATTACAATTTGATATTAAATTCCTTTCAAACTCAGTTATTATTTTTGTTCATTATTATTAAAGAGTTAGAGTCCAGTTTTTGATTATTATAAATTTGAGATATTAAATTTTTGAAAAAAGCAGAGGGGTAGAGTGTGATAGAATTAAGTAGTTAGCAGTAGTTAGTTCCACGGGTCGAGGAGAGCTCCCCGTGAAGACTCTGCCCCGATCTGCATTAAAGTTTTCGAGTCATTTTTCTTATTAAATTATTTTCACAAGTTTTATTCAAAGAATTTTGCATTAAAGCTTTCGAGTCATTCTTCTTATTCAATTATTTTCACAACTTTTCAATCTAAGTCATTTTTATTCATTATTGTTAAAGAAACCTAAAGATTTTACGTATTGAGATATTTTCTGAGAGTTCATTTTTAAGAATATATATTTTTGTCATTACTAGAGTCGAGTTTTTGATTATTACAAATTTGAGAAATTGAATTTTTGAAAAAAGCAGAGGGGTAGAGTATGATTCAGTGTGCAAACTTTGCACACTGCCATCCGCGCCGGTCGATATTTTTTGTCACCACTGGCTGCATTTCTAGTTCCGCGAATTTATTAATAATCTAAAATTCATTATCTTTGTGTGTCTCGGAGACACGTTTTCTAATGCCGTATAGGAATTGTATTATCTAATA
This sequence comes from Mimumesa dahlbomi, assembly GCA_917499265.3. Lineage (NCBI taxonomy): Eukaryota > Metazoa > Arthropoda > Insecta > Hymenoptera > Crabronidae > Mimumesa > Mimumesa dahlbomi. The sequence goes on from OU824126.1 coordinate 8,939,201, forward strand.
TAAAATCAAAAATTTAAAGCAGCTAAGTGACTCGCGAATCGCGTCGTACATCGCCGTTTTTGTACGAATCTATTTAAAAACAATCATTGAACCAAGCATTTGTTAGAAGGAATATTGCCATAATTTTATGCATAAATTGCATTTTATATTAGGATGTCTTATCTTGAAATTCTTTTCAGCCGTAATTAAATTGGATCTATTTAAGATCATTCCGCGTTTACAATTAATTTCTATTTTCGCGTATTATCAGTCAAAGCGGTCGTGGAACTACGAAACATTATTTTTGCGCGTCGGTTTTTAGCGAGAATTTTCGTAATTTAGTGTATTAGTTTTGTGGAAATATTCGCGGACGTGGACCAAGAAAAATATATTCGCGCGCGCATCGCGTATTTTCTTTTAATGAATTTTAGAGTCATGCGATCACTTATTCTCTATGACGAAACCCACGGAAATTGTAAACAAATTTAGTGTTGCGAAAAATTATGTAAATTCGGTCGTTTCTTTCCATACCGACCAATGTTGACCGCGCGTGACAAGTAGTCTTTTCTCCCTTTATTAATTATAGGCTCAAGATTGCGATACGGTAAAATTACAATAAGTAAAATGAGCTAATCACTCTTCTTCCAGCTTTGCTTTTAGAGTCGCGTTAACTTAGAGAAATCGCCATTTACTCACCTTGAATGGTTTGTTAAATGGCGAGAAATCTTTTTTGCGCCGCGCATGCATTTTTCTCGATTCTATGTAAACTCGCAAAGTAACTTCTAGCTTATAGTATTCCAATTAATTACAAAAATGTAAAACATGTTCCCCTGTGGGTCGGGGAAAGAATAGACCCACGGTATTCCCTGCCTGTCGTAAAAGGCGACTAAAAGGGACGTTTTGATCACTATAGTGTCAAAACGTTAGTTTAAGGGGATATCATACGTCAATTTCACTTCGTTTGTCGTCGACCGACTAGAAAACGCGACTTCTTTGCTCGTTCCGCGTTATTAGCTTCTTATCAATTAAACATTTTTACTTTCAATTACATAGTTTCAGTTTTTAACTTTTAACTTTTAACTTCAACTTTTACTTTCAACTCGTAGCTTCAACTTTTACTTTCAATACTTAGCTTCAGCTTTCAATTTTTAGCTTCAGCTTTCAATTTTTAGCTTCAGTTTTTTAAACTCATTTTAATAGTAGAGTCACTTGCTCGTCATTTGCGACGTTCGTCATACCCCTACGTTAAAACAACACGAGAAACGGTGTAGTCGGCCAGATAGCCTCACGGTTATCTGGTTAAGTCGCGATCCTGCGATATATTCATGGAGCGTGGCCTTCGTCGGATCATGGTTCCGCCGGTATCTTTGGGTGGCCTAAGGTTGTTTGGAAAGGTGAGCCCGAGTTCGTTCTGGGGACCTGTACACTGGTGGACTGCTATTTGGCGGGGTATGGGACGTACCAGGCTTATCGGTGGCGGCCGGACCGATCAGCCTGGTATGGCTTAACCCGTGTACAGTTCGACTTGATGATCTATATCTTCGGATATAGATCATCTTCGATTTGTTCCTGGTTCGGATCTTTCGTGAGGCCCTTTCCTGTAAATCGACCTTACGTTTATCCCATCGTATCGGTTAACCATGGTTTGGCGGGGGTCCCGGTTCGTGGGTACTTCTCAGGACCGTGGTACGAGCCACCGTGTAAGTGTATAAATTGTTTTACCGTCGGTTATGGTAAACGTCTAGAGTCACCCGCGTTAGTCTTACCATGAGGTTGCTTTTCTGGTTTGGTCGACATTTCCATTCTCGTCTATGTTATTTGTTTTATTCGCGTTTCGCGGGAAATTGGCGTTTGATGGTGATGGGTTTGTGTTTGTTATATTGAAACTGGTTTCAATATTTCGGCCACGATCGCATTGATAGACGTATCTTTGAGATCGTGGTTATTAGCTTCGCGATCGCGGTCGCGTGATATCTTTACTTTCCTTCTGAAAGTAAAGATTATGTCCGTTATCGTTTAAAGGAGGGAGGATGGGAGCCGTGGATAGGGTGGGTCTCCATTAGTAGCAACCTCCACGTGGTGAGACCTGGATCGATATTATTTGCATCGATCGATAATGAAATTCATCAATATTTTTTTGTAAGTCCGATGACCCATAGTCGTTTATATTGAAATGTATCGCTTCGATGCAAATGGTATCGAGCAAATTGGCTACGAGTAGTATATGTATGTATATCTCGTGTTTGCTTTTACTACAGTCAGAAAAAACCTAAATTCAACCAGTTTTTTGATTGCCATTTACTCAATTTTTGAGATAGCGATCTGAAACTTGTACCATTTCCTAACTAAAACAATGGTACAAGTTTCAGGTCGCTATCTCAAAAATTGAGCGAATGCTGAACGAAAAACTGCTTAAATTTGACGATTTTTCGCGATTTTCGTAATTCTTCCGTCATTTCCACAATTTTTTAGATAGCAAAATGATTCTTTCACTGACTTATTCGGCTTCGGATTCCACGTTCAAAACGCCCTGGACCATATTAATAGCTCAAAAATTAGGGAAATGACGAAGGAATTACGAAAATCGCGAAAATTCGTCAATTTCAACCAGTTTTTCGCTTGCCATTTCCACAATTTTCGAGATACTGACCTGAGACTGGTACCATTGATTTAGTTAGGAAATTCTACGGCAGATCAACCTATAATAGTTGTACTTTTCGAAAATTTAATTTTTCGCAAAAATCTGAAGGGGGTAGGTCAGGATTTTTTGCGATTTTCGTAATTTGCCTGCCATTTCCACAATTCTTTAGATATCATAATGATTCTTTCACTGTCTTATTCGGCTTCGGATTCCGCGTCCAAAACGCCCAGGATCACTTTAATAGCTCAAAAATTACGGAAATGGCGAGGGAATTACGAAAATCGCAAAAAATCCTGACCTACCCCCTTCAGATTTTTGCGAAAAATTAAATTTTCGAAAAGTACAACTATTATATATTGATCTGGCGTAGAATTTCCTAACTAAAACAATAGTACCAGTTTCAGGCCGCTATCTCAAAAATTGAGCGAACGCCGAACGAAAAACTGCTTAAATTTGACGATTTTTCGCGATATTCGTAATTCCTTCGTCATTTCCGCAATTTTTGAGGTATCAAAATGACCCGGGACGTTTTGCAGGTGGAATCCGATGCCGAATAAGACAGTGAAAGATTCAGCTCGATATCTAAAGATTTGCGGAAATAACAAAGGAATTACGAAAATCGCGAAAAATCGTCAAATTCAAACAGTTTTTTTCATACGCATTAATACGCATAAACTATAACTTCTATATCGTATTCTTACTAATAATCGACGGACATCCGAGATTCGAACCGAAAATGGTAACGTAGTGAGTGACACTAAAATGGTAAGAGGGCTCTAGAGCCCTCCACCAGTGACATCGAAAAGCATGGGTCTATCCAATACCTCGTCTGTGGTACAAAATTCTAACCGAATAATCAATTATAGTTAATTCGATATTTTGATAATTTGCTTTCCATTTGCACGTAAATTGTTCAGATCCATGTCTATATATAAAATTACTTTTAGTTTGTACAATTCGCAGAAGCAACAATGTTATAAGTGTTTGAAAATTGAATAAACGAAGAAATCCGACGATTTCCGAAGAAACCCGAACGCTCGCGTAACGTCACATTTTCGTAAATGCGATCACATTCGAGGTTTAAACGTTTTAGGCTGAAGGTACGTACAAAATTAGCAAATTTGAAATAATTAGAATGTTGCGGTGCGACGTCTCATTTTACGAATAATGTTTCGCATAAGAAACCTATATTATTAGCTGCCTGACAGTTCTAATTCCGTGCATAATTTAACATTGGATATCGAATAATCCATACGAAATGGAGAACAGTACATATTCTTGTTGGTCATATTCTTACGACTCACAGACTTAGCAAACTTATAACTATTCAAATTAAAATTTTATGAAAGTATGGGATTCTATGAAATAATAATTAGAATCGTTCGAAAATGTCGAATAAGACAAATATTCAATTACGAATATATTACATCGAAATCGTAGGAGTAACGTATGTTCAAATTTTTTTTACATAGAGTGTCACGCGACAGAAACGGTTTCGACGACGGACCAATCAGAGGCCACGAAAATCTTGCAAACTGCAGGTTTGAACTTTTTCTATTGCAAAGTCCCAGAAGACGACTGTCCACCAAACGATCCGCGTCTTCTATTATTACGTGCGTCTCTTTTCTACGAGCTTGTACGACATTGCTTGCAAGATAAACGCAAACGATGGAAGGTGGGACAATGGAACGTTAGGGGTAAGCAAATTCCTGGAATCGAGCTCGATTCTTTTTCTCCGAATTTACTTGTTGCGACATTCGGCTATTCGAGGTCCTTAATCTTCGTATTTACAAAAATACTATTTTTCTGTATCTTTCGAGGCAAATACGATGCTCTGCGTTTTCAAATATTATTTATTCGTAATATTTTACGTTCAGATTCTTACGCAGCACTGAAAAATTGGCTGGCTGAAGCAATTGACAATTCAAAATTGGCGATTCTCGAATTATTGAAATCAGAATTCAAAGTGACAGGTAAAATTTTTGTACTTTTATTCGCCATTACTTTAATTATTTTAAGGTTTTGAATTTTTCGATTGATAGTTGGGATAATTGATTAATTAACTTTTTTATTTAAAGAATGTTTATTTGTTATAACAAAATTTTAAATATAACGATATGACGCAGTTGTATTTCTCGTGAATATATAATTGTATAGCTCATTTTTGTATTCGTCTTTAATGTTCCAGATATCGGAATATCATCTTTTAATATCGTATTTACGATTTAAATTTGACAAAAATAAGAAAATACTTTCGATAGTTATGCAGAAACTTCGTGAAACTATTCGTAAGTGGCTTTTTTATACTTTTTTAAGGTCGCTTGTACCTGCCTATACTCGTCCGGCTTGCCTGTACCTTTATTCCTATCTTTATTGTTGTGATTTAGCGGATCAAGTACAACCGACCTCTGATACACTCGACCTGACATTCTCAAGTGCAAGGGTAACCATTTGTCTACGATAGGACGTCCTAGAGTCAACACGTCCTACTAACGCGCTCCGGTGAATTTTTCGAGGTACATTTCATTTAATTTCAATCTTATTCGTCATGATCAGTAACATTACATTTTATTTGTTGCTCGGGCATTATTAATTGTGGATAATATGTTGTTGTATTATAATTAATTTCTATAAAACTTTTTAAACTTTTAAAATAATATTCGAATACTTTTTGATTTACTTCAGTTTAATTAATGGAAATAGTATAATCATTTAAAATATTTAATTTTGGAAAAGTATTATTTATTTTTATCAATTTCCACTTGCAATTGGCAATTCATATTCATTCTATCAATTCTATTTTGTATTTGTGAAATGTCCATTAGAACTTTTTCTATCTGCATGCAAAATCTGTACAAATGTTTAATTGGTAGCGATAAAATATGAAAAAACTTTATGGTTTTAACATTTTTATTATTTTTACCATTTTTATGCATAATCTACGTTATTTTAATAGGTCGAATAAAATTCAAGCCGTGTTATCTGCTGTGGCCCCTCTACCCAAAGTTTATTTGATTTGCCCTTGTCAAGTACACGGACACGCATCATTCTTCGATAAGCTGTGGTGGTGTTAAGACATATGTAATCAAAGGACGCTCTCTACTGCTCTACAAGGTATATCACATTACTTTAAACCATTTTTCTTTGTCCAATTCATTTCGATTCGATATTATAAGTAATACATACCGTAATCAAAAGGAATATTACAAATCTACATTATTTTATGTCAGCTGTTGCCGATATGATTTAAACAAATAATTACATAACTTTTGGAAAATATCTTCTTTATTTTTAATAATTTTTAATAACAATTGGTATTTGGTTCCTTTTTTCATTAAATTCATTGTATATACTTGGAATTTTTATATTTTTATAGTTGACATTATCCTTTCTTTACCTTGTAACATTTGAAGTGTAATTCTAATTTTATTTTTGTTTTTAATTTCAGAGGCAACTATATGAAGATAAGTGCAGCACACATCGGGAATTTTCTGGGGGTAGCTGAAGGCCACCACGTTCGGTAACGTAAACATAAACAAAGATACCGGGCATCCCAGCGGTTGAAAACTACTTGTTACGTACTTGACATTGATCGAAGCTACCATTGTTCACGTTTTAACTATAACTGGAATTTATATTTTCCGAAGGGTATTGTAAGATTGAATGCAATCATCGTTTCGCTAATTTATCATAAAGCGGACATTATAAATATTTAATTGTTTGATTCGTCGACTATCGCAATGACTGATCATTTGTGCACTTTTAAATAATAATCGAAACTATTGCAGCGAGAAATATTTCACTGAAGAACAATAATATTCATTGTAATAATTTAAATTTATATAAATATAGGACAAAGGCAATATTCCTTATCACGATACTTGGGACTTAAAAAGAAGATTATTTTCAGCTTTTGTGACCGCGCGCAATGCGGTTTTAGAGTCACTTGCTCCGCGGAAAACTATTTCGCGAAATAGAATCAGTGCTCTTGCGAATTTAATAAATTATTCTTGTTCGATACACGCGTGCTTAAAACCGCCGGATGTTGTGAAAATGGACTGCTACAACGTAAAAATCGGTCGCGAAATTCTCACATCTTTTTCAATCGGGAAAGTAGAGTCAGTTAGTTCGCCGGAAATAATTACGGTCGGGAGTGTAGTCTTTCTTCATTTTTATTTTTTTTTGAATTATTCGTCGCGATATATTAGAGGTACGCAGCAGCTGCGGAGAGGACCTCCATCGGGAGTCGTCGCATCAGGCAGCAGGTAAATATCATTAAATTAGAATTATTCTTTCAATTTTTCAAATTAAAGATCGAGTGAAAGTTTCAATATTGAAATCCAAGTCGAGTAAAAATGTAAAATGAAAGAATTGGATATGAAATACAGTTAAACTATAAAGAATCTCTTCTTTTTACGTTACAGACATCATCAGCAGACATCATCAGCAGACATACCAGTCGCAGTATCATCCCTACCATTAATGGAGAAGAGGAACTCGTCAACCAAAGGTGGAAAGGACCTGGACAACCAAAGGTGGACAGGATCTGGACAATAAAAAATGGAGAACAACTCTACAAAGGTGCAGAAGAACTCAACGACCGGTGAGTGGAGAAATTTACGGTTCCTCTGATCACTCAATCATGTCGTAGGACGCAAAGGTCCGAAGCGACACGTGTGATTGGTTGTAATTACAAATTATAGCGAGCATAGTGACCGCGAGTATAAAGTATTTGATACTTTATACTTGTGGATAGTAACACCACATTTTTGTCAATTGTGAATATTTAATTAGCTCAGGCAGGCGTCTTCTTGTAGTTCAGCTTCACGGGTGATTTTTTTTCGAATACAAATTAATGATTAATAACCTCGAGCTTCATTTCTCTACATTCGCAGTAGCGTAAATTAAATATCAATAAAAGCACGCGTGTAAAATGTTTCATATATTTGACTTTTACGTTTTAACGTACGATGTTCGTACTGATTTAACTTCAGTTAGTTTCCATATTTTTTATAATCGTGTTTTTCTGAAAAGATGTTTTCATTCCATATTTTAAATACACAAGAAGACCAATTCGCGATGGGTATGATTCTGGTTTCGAAGGATTTTATTTTGAACACGTTTTCCACAATTTAGAATACCCCCTTTGAATAAGGAATCAACCAAGGGTTTCAATTCATCATTTCAAATTTTATACATCCATACATAAAATCTTTTTCTATATATTAATATTCTAAAGTTTTAAGTATATACATTAAAGATTTTCACATTTTTCTGAAATAAAGTTTTATTCTGTTCATTTTTTTTCAATTATCAAATGCAGTTATATTCGAGTCATTTTAATCAATATATTTTCAAGTAATTTACATAAAATGAATTAAATGAATGATTAGTCCGTTAGATGATCTAGTTTAATAATCATTTTGTAGCTCAGGATTTTCAGCACACATCAAGACTAGTTTATAATTGCCACGTTCATGTCCCTATTTGGCTTGAACTCATTCGTGGGCCCAGGTGCTGTACGAATGGGTGATGGCGGTGAACGTGGCTCATTATTTAATTAATCAGAATATTTTGGCGACTCTTAAGCGTTAGCGATTGTGCACGACGTACGTTCCACACGTGTGTGAGTGTGACTGTGTATAATGTAAATATTTTTAGTGGATCGTGCGTCGGTTGAGAGCTATCTTTTTTTTAGAAATTGTTTGTTTTGCAATTTTACATTATTCTACTCGAGTCCTTTTTTCCGAATGTTAGATTATTAAATTAAATTAATTTTCAATTCGAGTCAAAATGCAGAAGCATTATCGGTAACTATAGTAATTGTTGTATCCAATAATTAATTCTAGTTTTCTACTTGTACATTTCACGTAGATAATTTTTCATTAAATTAATTCCAATAAAACTTAAATTCTAATAGAGTCTAAATAAATCGCAATGATCGCTGGCCTTGTGAGTCGATTTCAGCAAAAAGGTACGTAACTGAATGTATGTGTGGGGTTTGAGTCGGTGTCGGAGATGTCCCGGGACGTCTCTCGTAGAGGAAAGCACCGACTTTGTGTGAGAACCGTGGAGTGATGTGTGTTGGTGTGCCTGAGTTTGCCATTTTTTTTAGATATAGCATAGGTAGGTAGGTCACTTGCTGGTATGTTTGCTCTAATTTTAAGCAGGAAGGGCCAGGGCTGAATCACTGTTTAGACTTTATTAGGACACCAGTGATATCATGCACCTGGATGTGAGGATAATAATCTTGTCTTTTTTAAGTTTAAGCAAATTCTGCTTGAACATTCGTCCAACTGGCTAACCGTTTGCACTGACTGCAGTTGTGCTTGTCTACACGTGTTAGCCTCATTAGTGTCGATGTTAGGCTCGGGTAGGGTTTTATTACAATGTGGTTCCGAATGTTCTTGCGGAATTAGATTGGGCTGTGTCCCGAAGAACGAAGAGGCTTTACGCCGAAGAGGCTATGTGCCGAAGAGGATACCTAATGGCTGTCCATTTTGGAATGTCGAATTTTGATAATTCCGGAATGGACGGTCATTCCGTTACTATTAAGTCACTATGCTCGCTATTACTTGCTACTATTTATTTGATAAGTTTCCGCGGGTTGAGGTGAGCTCCCCGCGAAGACTCTGCCCCGATCTGCATTAAAGTTTTTCGAATCATTTTTCTTATTCAATATCTTTAAAAAGATTTTTTAATAAAATATTTAGTACATTTCATATTACATTTTTTTCTGATAGCGTCATTATTTATATCTTTATAATTAAACAGAGTTTTAAAAGTTATTTAAGTAATTACTAAAATATGTAATTACTAAAATAATGTTAAGACATTTTTCGTAAGAGTATAGCTTTAAAAAATTATTTAATAATTTTCAAGAGTTTCTTGTCATTGCTAAAGTTCAGTGTTTGATTACGGTAAATTTGATAAATTGAATTTTTGGAAAAAGCAGAGGGGTAGAGTATGAAACAGTGTGCAGATAGAAAAAAATTTGCACACTGCCATCCGCGCCGGGTCGTTATTTTTTGTCACCACTGGCTGCACTTCTGACTTCGCGAATTTACTGATAATTTGTTGACACACGATTCTTTAAACATTCATAGCGAATTGTGACTTTTTTTAAGAATTCATTTATTAATTTCAATATTATCTAATTTCGTATCGAATCATTCTATGATATAATATTTATAAAAGATCAAATTCTATTGATAAGTTATGAGCTTACTTGTTTAATTTAACGTATATACATATATTATACTAACAAATATAAACTTCTATTTTTTAAATTTAATATACGAGACTTTCTCAAAGAGTTATACATAGTTTTTATTCTCAATATAAATATTTCAATGAAATTTTTGAAATTGTTGTCATCAAATAGACGCGATTCGATTTTTCTAATATAAAAATATCATAAACTTTAAAGCAGCTAAGTGACTCGCGAATTGCGTCGTACGCCGTCGACTTGGTACGATGCTTTTTAAAACAACCATGTCCCAAATATTTATTAAAAGGAATATTGCCATCATGTCATTTATAAATTGCATTTCATTCTAGAATGTATTAATTTGTATAATAGCTTGCAATCTTATACACGATTTTCTTTTCAGCCAATAATAAACTTGATCTTTTTTAAGGTCGTTTCGTGTTAACGATCATTTTTCAGTTTAATGTATTAAAGTATGATCAGTCAAAGCAGTCGTGAACTCATAAAACATTATTTTTACGTGCCGGGTTTTCCAGAGAATTTTCTCATTTTAGTTCATCAGTTTTGCACAAATATTCGCGATCGCGTAAAAAGATAATTATTTCGGCGTGCTTAACACGCATTTTTTGTAATAAAATTTATATCTATATACTCATTTATATTTTCTATGTTAAGTAATATAGATCAAGCGTAACAAGTAGTTTTTCACTCAAACTTAGATTAAGTAGAATAAGTAAGTCATTCTTCATCCAATTTTGATTTTAGTGTTGCGTTAACTTAACGATGTCGTCATTTAGCCACGTTTAATAGCGTGATAAATGGAGACAGATATTAAAAATGCTTTCGCGTCGCGATTTCATTTCCTTCCATTCTATTTCAAGTTTCAAATTAACTTTCCGATTGAAGTAATCTTAATACCTAGAAAATGAAAAATACATTCCCCTGTGGGTCGGGGAAAGAATACACCCACGGCATTCCCTACCTGTCGTAAGAGCCGACTAATAGGGACGTTTTGGTCATTTTCGTGAACAAAACGTTAATTTAAGGGGAGATCACGCACCAATTCAACTTCGTTTTCCGTCGATCGTCAAGAGAACGCAACTTCTTTGCTCGTTTCGCGTTATTAAATTCACTCTTATCTTCAATCTCTAGCTTCAACTTCTAGCTTTAATTTTTCCCTCCAATTTTTACTTTTTCCAAGTAGTCATTTGTTCGTCACTTGCGCGTTTGTCATACCCCTACGTCAAAACAACACGGGAAACGTTTAGAGTCACCCGCGTTAGTCTTGCCATGAAGATGCTTTTCTTGGTTGGTCAACATTTTTCACTCTCTTCACCTGTCCACTTTTATTGTAACGCGGAGAATTGGCGAGTGATGGGGATGGGTAGTATTAGTGATATTGAAACATGTTTCAATACCCTCTCGATCGTGATCTCATTGGCAGACGTGTCTTTGAGATCATGGTCTTTAGCTCCGCGTCGCGGTCGCGTGATATCTTCATTTTCCATCTGAAAGTGAAGATCAAGCTCGTATTTTTTAAAAGGAGGGTGGATGGGCGCCGTGGATAGGGTGGGTCTCCATTCGTAGCAACCTCCCCGTGGTGAGACCTGGATCGATATTATTTGCATCGATCGATAATGAAATTCATTATTATTTTTCGAAAATGTAACCACCAATAGCTGTAACGTAGTCGTGGTGGAACGTATCGCTTCGATGCAAATGGTATCGAGCTAATTGGCTACGAATAGGGTATATATTTCTCTTGTTAGTTTTTCTTTAATTAATATTCAATTAGAGTTAATCTATCTTTAGACAAAGATAACGTATATCTTGCTCCTTTGTACCTACTATGGTATTACTATACTACTAGTCATTCGAAAATCATGAAATTAAAATAGTTTTTTGGTCGCCAATTGCTTAATTTTTAAGCAATCGACCTATTTCTTCGATATATATTCATTACTTCGATATATATTCATTGTCTTTTATTCTTCAGTACTTTCTCTCGATTATTAACACAAGCACAAGGTCTACAGCTTCCTTCTACTCTTAATCCACGTCCACCCCAGATTCGAACCCGAAATGGTAACGTTGCGAGTGACACTAAAATAGTAAAGGGTCTTCTACCACTAAAAACAGGCGACACCGAAAAGCATAAGAGCGATGCGTCCCTCCTATCTCTCGTCCGTAGCACAGACGAGGTATTGGACTAAACTAAAACAATGGTACCAGTTTCAGATCGCTATCTCAAAAATTGAGCGAATGCCGACCAAAAAACTGGTGGAATTCTACGATTTTTCGCAATTTTCGTAATTCTTTCGTCATTTCCGCAAATTTTTAGATATCGACCTGAATCTTTCACTGTCTTATTGGGCTTCGAAATCCGCTACCAACACGTCCCGGATCGTTTTAATATCTCAATCATTGTGGAAATGGCGAGCAAATTACGAAAATCCCGAAAAATTGCTAAATTATGACAGTTTTTTGGTCCGCATTCGCTCAATGTTTGAGATAGCGACCTGAAACAGGTACCATTGTTTTAGTTAGGAAATTCTACGCCAGAACAATGTATAATAGTTGTACTTTTCGAAAATTTCATTTTTCGCAAAAATCTGAAGGGGGTAGGTCAGGATTTTTTGCGATTTTCGTAAATCGCTCGCCATTTCTACAATTTTTTAGATATCAAAATAATTCTTTCACTGCCTTATTTGGCTTCGGATTCCGCGTCCAAAACGCCCCGGATCGTTTTAATAGCTCAAAAATTACGGAAATGGCAAGCGATTTACGAAAATCGCAAAAAATCCTGACCTACCCCCTTCAGATTTTTGCGAAAAATTAAATTTTCGAAAAGTACAACTATTATACATTGATCTACCGTAAAATTTCCCAACTAAAACAATGGTACAAGTTTCAGATCGCTATCTCAAAAATTGAGCGAATGCCGACCAAAAAACTGATGGAATTCTACGATTTTTCGCAATTTTCGTAATTCTTTCGTCATTTCCGCAAATTTTTAGATATCGACCTGAATCTTTCACTGTCTTATTGGGCTTCAAAATCCGCTACCAACACGTCCCGGATCGTTTTAATATCTCAATCATTGTGGAAATGGCGAGCAAATTACGAAAATCCCGAAAAATTGCTAAATTATGACAGTTTTTTGGTCCGCATTCGCTCAATGTTTGAGATAGCGACCTGAAACAGGTACCATTGTTTTAGTTAGGAAATTCTACGCCAGAACAATGTATAATAGTTGTACTTTTCGAAAATTTCATTTTTCGCAAAAATCTGAAGGGGGTAGGTCAGGATTTTTTGCGATTTTCGTAAATCGCTCGCCATTTCTACAATTTTTTAGATATCAAAATAATTCTTTCACTGCCTTATTTGGCTTCGGATTCCGTGTCCAAAACGCCCCGGATCGTTTTAATAGCTCAAAAATTACGGAAATGGCAAGCGATTTACGAAAATCGCAAAAAATCCTGACCTACCCCCTTCAGATTTTTGCGAAAAATTAAATTTTCGAAAAGTACAACTATTATACATTGATCTACCGTAAAATTTCCCAACTAAAACAATGGTACAAGTTTCAGATCGCTATCTCAAAAATTGAGCGAATGCCGTTCAAAAAACCGCCTGAATTTGAGGATTTTTCATTTGATATCATATTAATAAGAAACAGCTCAGCAACATGTTAACTGTTGACGTAGACTGTATTATGTTTCACATTATCGGAAAAGATTTTAATTATTGGTACCAAATAGAATGATAATGTTTTTTAAGAAAGTACAATTGTTTATAAGAAATAAAGAAAAATAGTGGAAAATGTCAATATTCATAACTTTTGTATTTAATCCGAAAAACTGAATATTCTTCTCTATAAAACAACTTACTTTTGCTGTGACTTGCAGTTGTATACCTGTGAATTCACTATTCTTCTTTCGCAGTACAAAGGTCAATTATTAATACGCATAAACTATAACTTCTATATCGTATTCTTACTAATAATCGACGGACATCCTAGATTCGAACCGAAAATGGTAGCGTAGTGAGTGACACTAAAATGGTAAGAGGGCTCTAGAGCCCTCCAAACCAGTGACATCGAAAAGCATGGGGATGATTGGTCTATCCAATACCTCGTCTGTGATAAAAGTGAACAGGTCGTTGCCCATCCTTCGGCTGGTACATCATTTTCCATTATACCGACTGTCGTCGATGGTTTTTACGTGTCCCACTCGATCGACAGTCAGTTTCATCACCCGGAAATGTCTGTGACTATCGAATTCAAACCCGCGGTGCAAAGTACAGTGCCCGAATTTGTTAATACTAATTAGAATTTCACGCGTTTCCATTGATCACCGAGTAATCACTTTCTAACTCCGATCTGATAAGTCCAGCCAACCTCTCCATTGCCTGAAAAGAATCAGAATATACATAAGTATACGTATCAATCACTGATAACATTTATAGCATAACGTCAGCAGACAAAGTAAAAGGAAAAACTTGTTTTCAGTAGATAAATAATCCTTCGAGCTAAACGAGACAACGTTCGTTCAACAGATACTTGTTGAAATGAAATGTGATACTTTTACACGATACTTTTTGAATTTATATATTTTAAAATGCCTCAAACCTACCAGATCCATTTCCGCGTACGAAGCTTTCGCGAAACTCGCTCTGATAGCGTTACAGGGTTTCGTCGGATCCTTCATAAATGCTGCACCAGGTGCCATGATAACACCCTCCGTGACACCTCTCTGCATTATCATCTTCCAGGTGTCCTTAATACCCCTGACTTTCATCCACAAAAAGAAACCACCGCTCGGCACCGTGAAGTCCACCAGACCTAAAAGTCACGAGTTCCCGTCGAATCTCAGCTTATCGAGAATTTTGTCTTAACAAGTCAAACGTGAATATTCGTGACAAGTAGAAATCGCGTGTGCGCGATAACCGGCGATAAAAAATTAGAGTGAATTTAATTAGCGCGATTAAACGCCACCGTCTAAAAAGACTAATAATACGTAATACGTAATCAATAATTGAACGCTATTGAAAATTTCTACCAACCCGTCAAATGTTTTTCCGCGAGCGTCGCGATAACGTCGCGACGCTCCTTGTAGAAACACCTTATCCTCATGAAGTGATTCATTACGCCATCGAAGCCCCAGATTTTCAGCAATCTGTACAGTATCACCTACGGGCAGAGTGTAATCAGGAAATGTTATTATATTATTTGTTTTTTTTTATATTATTTGCTCGTTTTCGTTTCGCGCGATAACAGGCCGATCAATGTTTAGAGTTGCGATAAGAGCCGACACGCGCCACCGTCAGTAGAGCTTTACGCGTCTCGCAAGATAATTAAGCGAAGCGTGCGAGCCGCTGCGATATTTCACGGTATTTCATCATATGTGAGAATAATATTTTGCGGGATGCAGCCTCCCGTTTCATTCCCGGCGATTAAACTGCCCGCCTCTAATAGGGGTATCTTTATTAAGCGTGCAGTGACACGCGTGACGTGCTTTTTATTAACCCGAACAACTTTCAACGTATAATTATCATTATTCCCTACTAATTTTCAACCGAATCGCGAGAAAGTTAACGTCTATCGAAGATTTCGATATTGCTGAATGATCACTTCCGACTGATCGATTCGAATTACACTTTCTGCATTGTCGTTCGACGGAACGATTAATTCATCGCGAACATTGAACGTTGATTTCGAATCGTGTAAAGTATAATTAATATGTCCATGAATTTTTGCGAATTTTTTACAATAGATATACAACGTTAACTTGTTAAATAATTTTAAATACACGCTCGCGATCAATTCTATTAATAATTCCAATTTTCGGGAGTCGGATTTACCGCGGTTCGAGAACAACGGAAATTCCTCGGTGTTTTCGGGAGATTCTCTACCAACCTGAGATAACGTAGGTGCGTGCAGGTGGCTGCTCTGCAGGTGCAACTCGACGCTGGCGATAAGCGGCGCCGCGGCGGTGATGAATCCCAATCTGATGCCGCTGCTGATCACCTTGGAAAACGAGTCCAACCTGATGACGCGACCCTCCGTGTCCAATGACAGAAACGATCTCGGCTCCACCTACACACAGCATCCAATTGCAATCGCATACAATTGCGAGCAGTGATACGGGGACGTTACGAAATATGTTTTCGCGATTCCGAGGGCAAACGGTTATTTTGAAAGTCATTCTCGCGGAATGTTATCGGATGCGAGGATATCCTAGTCCGATACGAAGGTTTTTTCGAATTGTTTCAGGTACAATGGGGTGGAATTCCGTATTCGACTGACAAAAGAGAAAATGTCAAAGTTTTCGATAATTTAGACTAGGAGACACATCTGTTAATCTGAACATTTCTTGGAATTAATTTAATGAATCCACGAATTAATTAATTCATGAAAAATACCAGAAAACGAGTGTATAGAAATTAATTCGAGTAATTAGTGGATTGAGTAATACAAAGATCAATATTTACCTCGTCGAAGTGCATGAAATGATACGGATCGTCGTCCAGGATCAAGAAATTATATTCACAGGCTATCCTGTAGATTTCTTTCCGCCTTTCCAATGGAATTACGACTCCCGTGGGATTCGAGCCCGTCGCGTTTATGTACATTATCTTTGGCATTTTCTTCCCGGCTAGTTCCCGGCTCCTCAGGGTCTCCCGCAGGACTTCAGGAATTACACCGTACTCGTCCTGAGGGATCGGTATGAGTTCCGCGTTGTGCGGGGAGACCTGTCGAAGTAAAACAAAACCTATTTTTTCCCTGAAGACGTAAATCACGACGATATTTCCGGAGATTTCTATCCGGAAAATAGACGATCCTTTTTTTAACTTGGATTTTTTTCCATTAAGGGTTACCACGTCTTGAAATGTCACGAAAAAAGAATAATCTCGTAAGCTATCAATCACCCGCGTCACAACTGGCAGATCTTCTTCGTTTGTTTATTCGGCGAATTATAAAAACCGATAGATATTCTCGAAAAAAAAATCGCTTCATCGACTACGATTAATCGTTTCCAACGATCAGCCACCGAATTGTAATCGTGTCAACTTAAGTTGACACTTTCCAGTAATTTCTTCGTATCTTTTCCGTTCGATAAAACCAGCGAATTTTCCCTAAATTCCCCGCGAGACTTTTCCTTCGAATTTCGTGCGATTTCTCCGAATGAAAATGAATATTTTCTCCACTTACCACCACTTCGACGCCAGGGTAGAAAGGATCGTGCACGAGGACAGGGTCCCCGGGGCCTATTATGGCTTCCAAGGTTTTACTCAGCCCATCCTGGGCCCCGGAGACGACCACGATGTCGCGGCTCTCCCATAAAGGTGGTGCGTGCGCCCTTCGTTGAAACTCCCTTAGGGTCTGAAAGCGATTTGATATTCAGCGTCGTTAAACATATTGGTTGGCAATCGAGTTAAAACGCGACCGGTAGATTTTTATCGGGAACGCGACACGTGGAACCGCGGATAAACGTAATCGTTACTTAATCACCATAATTACAGCCCTTGCGTCATTTTAGATACGGTGGGTTATTAAGAAGATTTGAGAATCCGTCAGAAGCCAGAGTAATTCAGCTGTACGAAATAATTGAGAGAAGATTAGAGTAACTCCGATACCGCGATGTGTAATGTCAATTAATATTTCATATTTTTCATCATAATTTCTATAGTGAATTCAGCACTTCATCGTGTCTTGGAATTTCACTTGTTAATTGTCGAAACAATTTAATTGGCTAGACAAATAGAATTAATTTATATCTGCGATTTCCGAATTCGTTCGGCACGAATTTTCCGTTT
Source organism: Mimumesa dahlbomi (assembly GCA_917499265.3). Classification (NCBI taxonomy): domain Eukaryota; kingdom Metazoa; phylum Arthropoda; class Insecta; order Hymenoptera; family Crabronidae; genus Mimumesa; species Mimumesa dahlbomi. Next base: position 8,956,849 of record OU824126.1, read on the forward strand.
TAACGTCGATGTCTGAGATTTTTAATTACCTGAAGAAGCGGAGGGTAGCCCTGCGTAGGGATATACTGCAATGCTGCGCCCAATTCTCTCTCGCTGAGGGTAAACGACGAACCGTCGTACAGTTTCACGGAAATCTCGGTGAAAGGAAACGTCTCCTCGTTTGGCATTCCCTCCGCAAGAGAAACCACACTTTTCGGTGCCGAGTAAGCTATTTTCGCTGGAAACAAACGAAACGTCCCGCTGCATCAATTTAATACGGACCAAATTCGATTTACAAGCCCCACGTTTCAAAATGTAATCACGATTACAAATGATTTTCAAGCAGAATCGTGCAAATTGATATTCGATTTAATTGAAATTAATTCTACAATTTAGGCAAATTCGTACTTAATTCCCGCGTGGTAGCCGACCGCCTCTTTTTCGAGACTTCCGTCTTGAATTCCGAATAATCCATACGGAATTGTTCTCTGTGTTTGTGCATTTTGTCTGGACGCGAAATTTTCCCGGTTTTCTCTCTCGATTGTTCACACTTCGTGCGATAGTTTGACAACGCCGATGTGTTCAAGATCACCGCGAAATTAAATGTCTTTTTCCGCGATCACACCGCAAAGTTCGTAAAATTGTTCTCGTTCATAGACACATCTACGGCGAATGTAAAAAAAAATCGGTGGCCAGCTAATGACACATTCTTTTGAATGAAATGCTAGCGGTACCACTATCAACACTGACAGCGCGCTTCGTTTAGCCGGCTTTTATATTTAGCGATAGCTTTGGTTGCGTCAGATAACATTAACATATTCAAAAAGGAACACGGTTGGTGTACTAAGACACTAGTAGTCTCTTGTACTATTCACCATCACCATTACGCTCGTAGGTAAAAAGAAAATTAAGATGTATATCGGTTTAACCTTTGGAAATTGTTATTTTTCTATTCGGTCACAGTGTCGAATTTTCTTTCGTATTCGTTTCATAGGGAAATCAATCATATTTTATCGGGAGTCAAGATAAATGCAGAAAGTTCATACTAGAATCATTAGACTTTTATTTGTTAATAAAATAACTCGATTTTCCTGTGTCGCGAATTAGAAAAGTATTCCTGCAGGAAAATTGGAATTATCCGTGACGATACGTAACGCGTTTCTTTCACTTTTTTTTTTCTTTTTGGTGCGTAGATATATTGAGACGTATTTCTGTGGGCAATGATGTAAGCTGAGCCTAGGATTACGTCTAGAATTAATGAATGATGAAAATGACAGTGGAACAGTGACCCGAGCAAGTTCACGAATCACGTGTCAGATTTTCCTGGCGAAGTAAGGATCCAAAAGATCCAATTCCGTTCTACTATTTCTCAGAATTGTTTGACGAAAGTGTTTGAGTTTCTTTGCAAATAAATGACATTTGGTAAAGTGACAGAAATCGTGGGAAATCGTGTCGAATATTTCTTAAACTGTAGAATAGAATGTTTGAAATTATTAAACCAACTCTTTTTACGCTGCAAATGTAAGATAATTCTTTTATAAAAGAAAAAGGTGGGGAATAATAATGGCTGAGCAATATTTACTCACAAAAAAGTTACGAAATTCATTGATCATGACGAAGTGAATCGTGACGTTACAGAAATATTTAATCTGCCGGGCCTGTTGCAGCTAAACCTTGTTTCTGCAAAGATATCAGTGCTTTTGTCGATCGGAAGACTCACACGTTATTTTGTCAGCTTTCCGATACCACCGCGAAGGAGGGATTCGAAAAAAACATACGGATATTTACGTGGAATAGTCGCCATTATGAGAATTGATTACTGGAAGAACGTATATCCGTTCATATTTAACACGAAGATTAGTAATTTCGGTGGTGTTTTAATTTCCCATTTAAAGTTACAAAATTCGGAGAAACATTATTTAATTTCACGATGTAAGTTAATTAAAATTCGATTGAAATTTATGATAACGTCGAACTGAAACGTCATTCGTTTGTCGTATCATTTTTCTCACATAAATCATTGTTATTGGAATAGTTGTATTATCTATTAATTAATCGTGACGCTCGAATCGCGCTCCGTCTTCAGGGGAACCCTGTATATTCCAGCTGTATCATTCACCCCGCGATATCTTTATTGTAAACGAACTACCCCCACCGTGGGGAACGGAGCACGCCGCTTTCTTCGATCGTGTTTCACGTTAATCTAACACTTTTAATTTCGTAAGCATTATTCTGACGCAACAAACGACCAAGATTTACTTTACTGCGTTTTAAATCCAATGCATAGATCACGCGTCCGGTCATCGTCGACCAATCACGTTCATCGGCGAGTTGTTTTCATTTTTCTAACATATTTTTACGTTCCCACCCTTTTTTCTGCGAACTAACCGGTTAACAGCGAACGAAACTAATTCGAGTGTCGGCGAATGAACTCGATTATTATTCGCAGGATATTAAAACAGCTGACGACTATTTCCAATGAGATTTATTTTAATAATAACGAGAGTTATATGCACTGCGAACGTCGATAGTAGAAAATTTTTAACCAATATCCGTCTAATTATAGTGAAGATAAAAGTACCTTGACGGTGGAAAAGTTTCATCGACGCTGGTCGAATTAAAATTATGACAAAACCCTCTTAATTAGACGGCAGATTAAAATCTACGCGGGTAAAATCATATTCTTTAGCCGTGTCATTGAAAAAAAATGATTTATTATTAACACTCAAAGGTACCACGGGGAAGCTCGTCACATTTCTCGATAACGAGACACATCTAGTTAAACGACAAAAAAACTGCACTTAATACCCATGAAATCTATCTAAAACCAAATAAGTCACGACCGCTGGTCGTGATTATAAAACTATCAATATAGTCTACCGATAAAAAAAACTATCCTGTTATGCAAGAAATCCAACGATTACGTAACGATGAATGAACACCGAAAACGTAACTGTCTAATAAAAAGATGAGATAAGAAAATTCGTCGATGACTCATAATTAAATAAAAATCATTAAAATTTAATTTTTTAAGATATTCCAGTCTACTTATTTTTATTCAACCCCCGGTCAACGTGTTCTTCCAACCCCATTATCATTTAACGTTGCCAGCGTTGAAATCGAAATTTTCATCAAATTGCAATTAAAAACTGATTGAATTGCAATACAGGCTCAACGAAGTTTTCATACGAGATAACGTAACTCTTTTTCCCATCGAGTTCCCTTCCTTTTGTTAACAAGCCTAACCCAGACGTCAGCGTGATAGTGTCGGAATAATAAATTCACGTTTCTGGTGAGGGAATAACAGACACAAGCCGGGTTATCGCATTCTTCCATTCACCAACTGTATCAGCGCCGATGTAAAAGTTTGTCAAGCATTGATTATAGTGTTATTCGTTATTATTCATTAATAATAAGCAGCTGTCGGTACACCGATAACGACGCCGACACTATCGCCGACTATTCTTATCGCGTTCTCACACAGATCAGAAGACCCGAACTTCTTCACACACCCATCGCACCTACGTCAAGTACGAGCGAAGATAACAATTTTTTCCAAACAAAAATTTCAACCTAGTGAATTTTTGATAAATTTATTAACCCCCGGGAAATATGAATCTCCAATTATATTCTGTGGATGATTTTACCATCGCACCAGAAGAATTTCGTTGATACAGTTTTATAAGCGTGAAATCGTTACGTTGTCGAAACTTTTGTAAAGTGTCGTAAAACTTCGAAAATATTTCGGGCCACCGGCACGGGCTGATGTAAACGAAATCATTATCGGCCGGATTCCCGTGACAATTAGTGGCCAGGGAAGATCATTAATACGCCGGCGTGCAGAGGTTATCCTTATCAATGACAAGCCGGTAAGCCTGTAATGACAAGGTAACGACGTAGTCGTGACGTAGTTAATCGGCTGCTCGGGAATAACACTGTGGGGAAAGTAATATCGGGTTTGTAATGAGAGTGCACCGATATGCACATTAACCTTCGTTGTAAATCAGGTGGGACGATTAAGCGCGGAAAATCATCCGGAAAACCTGTTCCGGATTATGTAAATCATTCTTTCACCGTCGAGCCGTCCGCGCGAACAATTCTGATGTAATTTCCTTCGCCGACAACTATTTTTCCCGACGACTTTTCTTCGCGGCTTTACATGATGCAACAGTTAACGTTATTTAACATCGATAGAGATACCGCTTCGGAAGTTCTCATACAGTTCCGACCCAGGTTTTTTCTTCACATCTATTTATACGTGCGATGTATGCGTGCAATCTGTGATTATATTCCGACACGCGTTCCGACACACTCTGAACCCCGGGGCGGATAATTACGTCAATTAATAGAATTCTTGGCAGATATTACGGTTTTCAGTCACATCCCGTCGCGGGTTCTTTTATTTTATCGATATTTCACTTTCGATTAATTCTTTGATTCCGAATCTAAAAGTTTCAACGTTCTAAGGAGAAATTAATTGAAATTCGGAAATACTTTCGAGTGGTCTTTAGTGAATAAAACATGTTAATTCTACATTCCACGGTAGCGACATCTTAAACCGTCTTTACGAACTGATTTAATTAATTGCTAACTAGCATACTCGCATGATTTTGTAGGAATAATAAGAAAATCGCTGAGAACGTCGTAACCGACGAAATCTGCGAGAAAAATCGCTGAACAATAAACGACAGAAAAAAAATAGAAACAGGTCAGGCTGAAAAATATCCTTGGATTCGCTGGAAACGAGAGGAACCAATGGGGGCAAGACGGAGATGGAGAAACGTACTTAACGAACGGAGAAGTTCATTAAAAGCGAAACGACATTAGCCGATCTAAAATCAACTCTCCGCCGATTCCGCCTACGTCTTCCTGCTCCACCTGAGCCCCTCGCAGCTCTACAGGTGATATATATATACATATATATGTATATACATATACATATACAGGGATCGCGATGGTATGATAGATTCCGAAAAGGGCAAAAGAGGGAAATATCATGAGGAGAAAGATAGAAAAAGAGAAAGAGAGAGAAAGTAAGTGAAATAGTGTCACAGCGTAGTTCTACCGGTAAAAGAGGTAAAAAAGAAAGAGACGGGTCCGTCGATAGGAAATAGATCCTTCGTCGATTGGTGGTAGAAACGACGCCGAAGAACGGAGGTGGAGGGGAGGGGGGGATGACAAAAAAAAGGCCCATCTCCTCACGGGAGATTGTCTTCCTTCGAGTACCCCCTTCGATGCCGACTGTCGTTAGCCTTAATAGAAACCACTCAGCGACTATGAATTGCCTACCGATTATCCAGAAATTTCATTATTTTCCCGCTGGAACGCCGTCGCATTCGTATTGGTCGATTGTCAGGTCTCATCAGGCCGAGCGACGTCTTGAACGTTTTCAACGTAGGCGAACAGCCAACCGGGAAATTTCCTTCGCGATCGGATTATCGGAAAGAATCGTGTCAGGGTGCAATTTAGCTGATAGATGTGGAAGCGCTGGAAAATATATATTTTTAATCCCGCCGTTGATAATCTTAATCCGTAATTAATCTCGATCGATTTTTTCATTAGGGAACCACCAACGAATTATAGAATACGTTCCCCCGATCGAGGGAAATCATCGTTCTCATTATTCCGACGAATTTTCATCACCGTCACAACTATGAGTCTTAATAAATACAGGATTCTCGGTTTAATTCCCATGGATTTTAAAGTATCCGTATAAAACAATAATAAACTACCCTAGCACCTTCTTTATAACTGTCCATTCGTTTCCGGATGTCCAGATTAGTATTTACCGTTTCATAAAGGAACTTTTTAAACAATTTCCTGAATAGCACGGAAGTTTCACGTCCATTGAATCCATCGAGGGGCTACTTACAAGATAGTTTTGTATCTCTTCGGGTTCCCGAATTAGCCGTTCACGCCCCGACGTTACCTAATTGGGTGCACCCCGTGGTCCGGCCATTATACGGGGTGTCAAAATACCTCTCCACCTCACCTAATCCTCCTGTACACCTATATACATTTGTTGTATATATATATGTATACACCCCCCGAATTTTCTCTCTCTTTCTCCCTGACCTTCCACGTCGGTCGCGAACAAAGAATATGCGTGCTTGTATCTCAAAGCGGCCGACCGAATGGAATGCACAATAGAATTGTTGCCACACGTCGTTTCGAGAAGTAAAGAGACGGTTTTCTTCACCTCGTCTGGCAACGGTATAAGCCGTCTCAGAAAGAGGCCCTTTAACAGAAGTGCTTTCCCAAGTGTAACAACATATGTATACGTGTACGTGTTCTCCAAACCCCTCCCTGTCGCCCCCCTTTTTCCACCTCACTTTGCCCTTTTATTTTTTTCTCTCTCTCTCTCTGTTTCTTTCTCTTTCGGTTCCCCTGTTTCACGTTTCTCTCGTTCGTGTTTCTCTCCTCGTATCTTTCTCGCCTTGCGTCGTTTTCTTTTCGAAACTCGACGTATTGTATATATGTATACGTGTATCGTATTGGATGTGTATGTATGTATACGTGACAATCGTGTCGCGGGTGTTTCTCCTTTGCTCGTAGAATTTCGGGATCAGGAAGAAGAAGAAGAAGAAGCAGGGTAAAACCGTGGACCGATTTTATTGTGCCGCGGTACGTTGTGGGGAATCAAGGGATCTTGTTTTCCCGCGTTGTATCGGTTACAAGTCAACCGTGAATACAGTCTCGACGATCCTCGGGAAGAACTTCCCTTTATGGAGTTCGGATGCGCTTGTCATCCCTCTCCCTCTCTTTGATTTGTTCTCTCCCTTTCCCTTTCCCTCTCTCGGTCGTGCGCGATTTTTCGTTTCGTTTTCCATATCACGATTTCGTCGACGAGAGGAAAATTCGTGGAAAATAAGCGTTGGAGAAACACGACAATCTGTCTTTATATTTTTCGAATAGAATGAAGTGAGTAAGGGATCAGGATATGCGTATGATTCTCTTGTTTGTTATTAGGGTAATTAAAAAAAAAAAAGTGGCACGATGGCGGATAGAGTCCTGTGTAATTGAATCCAGAGGATTCTTGCCGGCAGGAGTGAAATCTGATTTGACCTTTCGGCGGAGTGCTTTTAGCAGCGCCTTTTCCAACTTCAGTGTGGCTAACGGAATTAGACCGAAGGACCGATAATTGCTGATAATTCAAGGGAACTTCGTTAAGACGCTCATCTGGGTCGGGACGAAATGCTTTCATTTGATTATTACTCGATTTCGATAATACGATTATCACGTTCCGTAAATCGATTACATTTTCGTCTCCTCGACGAGACCGAGTTACGATTCTCTATGAATGTAGGTGATCGTGTTTCAATACTAATATTAATACCCGAAACAGAACAAAGATTCCACAAGTACGTAAAAAAACCAAGAAAACCCTTCGATCTTCATAAATTTCTCAATTATTAAAATTTTGTTTCACCAAATAATTTTTCCAAAAAATATACCAACGTCTTCCGTAACGCAACGATTCTTATCGTCAATGACGGAACCCGCCAGACCCTCGGAACGTCTCGGATTGCATTCTTTATCCTAATTAGGATTGCGAGGCTTTCGACCGACGGCCGACCAATTATTGGTAATTGCGTAAAGATGTCACTTCGTAAGCGGATTGCCGGCGGTTTTACAGCATTGTACTCTAAGCCACACCACGAGGCTGACAAGAGGAAGGGGACCGTTACTTCTCGCGTCTACCCACCCCCCATAAAGCGACGCCAACAATGAGGCAACACGCTTCGAAGCCACCCCATCGGCGCGTTTCTTTCCAGCTTTATTTTCTCGCGGGAAGAAAACAAGAGGCCGTGGTCCTTTCATTTTGCGACACGGAAGAAAAAAAAATCAAAAGCCGCGGCGTCGTCGGTTGCTTGGAAAAAAATACGCACGTCTTGTAACTAATTCCTGTTTAAACGGATGTTTGTTTCGAGAAAAGAAAGGAGTCACGGGGAACGATGTATTTGTGATTTTTTTTTCTAAATGTTCCCGATTATAATTTTCGCGGGAAGTTGTGTCGGTCGACCGTTTACCGTGCAATTTCCCTTATTTAGGAGATTACGTTACAGACAATGTAATTACGTTTGTAGTTGAAGCATGGAACGTGATTCGCAAATTTACATGACAATGGAGCTACTGCGAGCAATAAGGATTATCATTGCAACACGTATTACCGTGGAAAGATCGTTTAATATCGTTACGAACAATGACTCTGTTATCTCTTTATTGTTGTATTACATATACAGCTAATACAGAGGTACCATTTAAAGAAAAATGAAAGAAAAATAAAACTTTTCTTCGAACATTCTCATCAAATATCACATCATCGGGGACTCTGATATCCTCGCACCATCAATCAACGAAACAACAACATAATCAACGATCAAGTGTCACGTATAACTGGCTATTTCTTTTTTCCTTCGACTTGTTTCTCTTGCGGCGCATCGGTCGTGGGCAGAAATTAAATTAGCTTCCCACGGTAAAATTGAAAAATCCCTTAAACCGAGGCAACGTGAGCAAAAGTGGCCGGATGTTGGAACGGGACAAGCGTTCGCCTGTACAAGGGACGAAGAGAAGGAAGAGAACAGAAAGGAGAAACGAAGAGGGAACCGGTCCCGGTCGGGGTAAAAACTCAGCGCACCGCGAAAACTCGTTTAAAGATGAAAGGCCGGCTAACGACTTATTTTCGATAAGGAAAAGTTAAGGCACTTGCCCCTCGCCACCATCATACAAACCCTCCGGTGTGGCGAAAGGGGGATGAAAACTTGAATGCCTCGCTATTTCATGGGATTCCTACCTACCTACCTACCTAACCTACCTTCTCTTACTTCTCGTCCTTTTCCATCTCTTCTTCTTCTTTCTCTTCATCATCATCTTCTTCTTCTTCATCCTTCTCGTCTTCTTCCACTCATTCCCACCGTAGGAGAATGTTGGCCCTTCCACACGACGCAAAAACACAACAGTTGCGCGGGACTCAACTCAATTGCCATGTCAAAACGATGTGAAATGGGATTGATGTAATTTGGTTAGGCGCAACCCCCTCCGCGTCGCTCATAAACCCCCGCGGTGTGACGTTTGTGTGTCGTCGGTGTTCCTCGTCGTCGTTCCGGCGAACGGGGCTCGTGTACTGGGTGTTTCGTGACAAACGACTCGATTCAGGGCTGATTCTAATGACTTATGAAGTCAAGCCAAATGACCGGCTACCACCCACCCTCTTATACGAATGTTTCTGTGGCGCTCGTTCTACCCCCGGGGACTTTCGATAACTTTCAACATCCACTTGCAGGCAAATCGAATAATTTTCGGCGAGTCGCTCGGCTTCCGTAGTGCCGCGTATAACTCGCGTTATTGTTCGTTTTAGTTATTTTTTTTTCTTTTCATACTCGGAACGGGTAGGAGGGTGAAAGACGAGGAGGGGGATGGAGGAGGGGTGAGTCGCGCGAGATTGCAAAGGAATCGAGAGACGGGACGATTTGATTGTTACTCATTACGGAAGCCGGTTCCATTATCTTCCGTTATTATATTTGCAGTAGCTATATAGTTCCTGCTGGATTTAACCTTTGACATCTATTTCCAGGGTTACGCGAGTATTTCTAGATTCGATTACTTTGGAAATATCGTGGTGAACGATTAAACGGACGTGGAATTATTTATCGGTCTATAGATATTCGTTAAATATCATTAACGAAATAATAAACGGTCGTTGGGAAAAGTCGGCGGAAATTCGAACGAGTTTTTCCGCTTTTTCGAAATACGTATGTATCTATGTATGTACATATACATTGTATACATACAAATGTATACAAGTGGCAGGGAATTTATGACATCGGTGGATCGGTGTGTTTCCATTTTCGGGGTATTCGTGAAATCATCTCGTTGCCGCGGTAAACTTCATTAAACTTCTATTCCGGCTTGGCAGCACTTGCCTCAATGGCCGATAATAGGTTGCCCGATGGAAAAATGGCGTCAGCTAATTAGCCCCGGTCGGATAAGCGGGCGGGGGATATTAAAAAAAAAAAAGAAAAAAAAATCACGGCAAAGCGTCATTTAATGCCACGGGGGTATCGCGAACAATCGTCCTGTTAATCGTGCGGTGCGATTCAATTAATTCCGCCCGGTGTTAAGCGCACGGGGCTAATTAGATTCCACCCCATTAAGATCGACGAAGGAGTTACTGTGAATGGCGAAACTAATAAGGACCGATTCTAAAGTGTTTCGCAGCTGCGCCGCGGATAGTTTGATCACCGTTCACTCGAAAACCTTCCAAGTGGTTCACGTTTAACGAGGTTACGTTATTTCGTTGCGGTAATTACTCGAAGCGAGTCGCTTCGCACGAGAAAGTTACTAATTATGTGAGTCGGTGGTGTATCGATAAATACTCATAGGTAAAATCATTTATATTCTACAAGTCGCAAACGATGAAACTGTTCTATCATCGAACAATATTTATTTTATTAAACCAACGATTAAACAATATTGCAATCGATCACGAGTGTATTATAATCATATGAAAAAGTACTTAATAAGAAAAAAAAACATCCCCTAAGCTGTCTAATCCCCGACGATAGAATTCCCATCGTTAAAACCATTCCCGTAGCATCGAATCCCGGTGTTTCCAACGGGGGATGCCGTCGCGGCGGCAACGACGTCGTCGGCGGCACTTTGATCGGTAACCTCGTTTATGGTGACGCTGGACACAGAATGTAGGAAACACCGATAACACCGGTGACGGAAATATCGACTTTTGAGAGCTGCCACGAGCATCCCCTACCCCTCCGACCCTTTAACCACCCCCACCAGCACATCAGCCCCCGGCAAATCACCCCATCATACCCGACCTCTCGTTCGCGAGTAACAGGGACACTCGGGAGTGCAAGAGAGCGAACACCAGAGAGAGAGAAATAGAGAAAGAGAGAGAGAGAGTGAGATCGAAAAGAGAGGAGCGGAAAGAGGGCGGAGGGCTCTGCAGAGAGGATCGACGAGTTCGGCGTGGAACGCTCTGTGGGTCCCTGGATCAGGGGGTGGTACAGGGTGCAGACTATGTATGTGTGTGTGTGTGTGTGTAAAAGAGAGATAGAGAGAGAGAGAGAGAGAAGAGGAACCGCTCTGGTGGCGGTTGAAAGAACCAATTTTGTCCTAATAGAAAAATCCCCAGCGCCGAACCCAATTTATAAACCCGCAAACATGGCTGGCGGAGGGCGCTCGTCTCGCCTCGTCTTGCCCTCGCCACACCACACCACACACCGAATCCCGACACACAACGCCACCGAACATCGGATTTATAAAGCCGAGTCAACCGTGCACACCGCGTGTACGTGTGCGAAGGTCTTGAATAGTGTGGACGGCTGGGTGCCGCCGCGTAGACCGCGCGGATTTTCGGTAAAAGGAAGAAACGGCTGGTGAAAAGCTACCCCATCCATGTTCCACCTCCCCATCACCCTCTTCCTCTTCCTCCTCCTCTTCCCTCACGTATGACGAAATTTAGCTTACGAGCTTCAACGGGAAACGCGAGTGGTATAAACGGATCGTTGGGACTACTCCGTTAGCTGTGATTTTGAGGCAACGGAGGTATCGTAGATTTTTAAGGGTGGCGTGTTCCTTTCTTGGATCGGAGACCGTTGTGATCGAGAAAATCGGAAAGGGAGATCAGATTTAATAGGAACATCCCGAACAGTATTAAATATTGTACTCGTTTTTCATAATTACTCAGTTTTTATTGGATATCAAATTGTCGATGGTTTCGAATGGGATTATAAATTCTTTTTTTCTTTCTTTCTATCACCAACGCGACACACTCCCGCCGCCATTTCACGTCCGTTTATGAAACGTCAACGATTCCCCGTGTTTCTCCGGCGATATTCGTTTCGTTCACCGCGTGACGGGGTCGCAGAACACGTAATCCGTGTCGCAATTACCCGGTCACGGATCACCGTTTGGCAAAGTGTAACAACGGCGGCGAACGTAACGAGTAAACGGAACACATGGCCCGAAAGGGTACTCTCGTCTCGGCTACAAAGGTATCCAACAGGGATAAATACGTCGCAAAGTACGCGGCTCGCGTGTCTCCGGGCCGTGTATCTTGCACATATGCACGCAGCAGGAAGCTGGCCGGTCCATCTGCAGATCCCGCGGATAAAGGCCCTTGTAAGGGCCCTTAATCGATTTCGAATTTGATAACGCCCGGCGCATACGTGTGCACGTGAAAACGAGCAATTCCCGGCCATCTTTCATTGGCGTTCTTTGATTCTGACTCCCCGTGATTAATACTTTTATCCCCGGATCTAATGGAACGGTAATTCGATAACCGATCGAACTGGCTCACCCTCGCGAAAAACGCTATTTTGTTATACTTAATGTTAAATCTATAGACAGTTCGGATAAGTGTAACAATTTCTAGAGGATGGGTGAAAGGTATGGTGTTAAAGTGAAAGTAATATTATGGAGAATTAAAAAAGAATTAAGAACTTGATTGCTGTAATTGTTAAGAAATGCATAAATGATGGGAGACTTGGTAATTACGGTTTTCGATGATTATTTGTTTACGAATTTATTTATGTTATACACATTTATTGGCGGAAAACTTTCCGCGTGTCTGTCTTATTCGAGATTCGCAATTCCGCGCGGGTTGCGTCAGACACGATTTGCATTCGATGATGAATACCGCGATAACATTTTCTCCCAGCTGAAAAATTCAATTTCGGTTCGCTGTTCGAGAAGTATTAGTCGACTGCGCCGCAACCGATACCGAAGTTGTTCAAGCATGCAATTGTGTGTCGACATAAGAATCCGGGTAAAGTGGTATCGGGAAACGGTTCTAACGAAACTGATGCTCTTTCAGAAATATGAATTTCCGCGGCCCGCACGGAGATCCCCATAAATACACAGACACTTGGTTGAAATCCAATTAAAACGTATATACAAATATTCCTATCGATGATAAATACTTTAACCCACGAAAAACCACCGAACTTATTCGTCGAAACTTATTTCCAATAATTTCAAAGACGCCAACCACTCTAACCTAGTGGTTCTTACTTATTTGACATTAAAAAACCCTTTTCATTATACAACAAAATTACCAAAACACAAATAATAATTTCCCCATTCAATTTTCCCATTCACTATGCCCATTTTAAACTACATCAACATTATAAAAATAATTTGAAATATAAATTTATGAATCCAGTTAAGAATTACCAAATCTTCTATGTTCATGGAAACGGGTTAAGGGTTATCCGATGGAAAATCCAGCTTCCCGAAGAGTGTCAGTTTTCTCGAAGTGATCTCGTTCGGCCAGCTACGGTTTTAATCGCACGTACGACTGTCTGACCCCGACCCCGTGCTCCGTCCCCGTAGTTTATTTAACAGCGCCCTGGGCATCGGTAAACACGGGTTAGCGAATTGGCCCCAGGGCGAGACCGAATGATAGTTAACGTACCGCTAAACGCCATTCGAGAGGACGTCGCGTCCCTTCCCGGCCACCATATACCAAGCCCCGTATATTGCGTACGCGAGGGGACCGAAATTTAATTTTGTGCTTTTTGTACACGCCAAATCGTTGTCTCTCCCTTTTTATCCCCGTCTCTGTTCCTCACCCTCTCTCCTCTCGCCTATCCCCAGCCTGTATACACGGTTACCCTGTGAAAAACCGGGGGCGATAAAAAACGCAGGCGTCGAGGAGATTCCTCGACGCGATTTTGTCGTTTCGCAACGCCTCCGCGGCAAAGAATCGAGCGACGATTGCGTTGGTTGAATCTCTCGTTCGTATTTTACCACGTGCCTGACTACTATCTCTATTGATAACAACAATCTTTCCATCTCACCTCTATCATACGATTTTTCCATTTACTTTTGTTACTTTACACTGTGAGTCTATTCTTGATCATTGTTAATCGTTCTATGACGATTACAAGTTGAAACTTCTATCTATACCATGATGAACGGATGAAAAATGTACGATCTTTCATCTGTATGTAACACAAGTTACACGGAGAATGTCGCGGGACTTGTCGCAACGGTCCACCGTAGACAATGACACGAGAGATCTCGTTGTCCGGCAATGATATGCCAATTCATGTGCCCGCCGTTAATTAGTTTGCCGCGGTAACTCGTCGGCAAACATGGCCATCCTAAATTGACGAGTTGCCGTTCATTCCAAACCAACCAGCCAGCCAGCCAGCCAGCCACGAAGCCAGCCAGCCAGCCAGCCAGCGAAGCCAGCCATATCCAACCATCCAGCAAGCCAGCCAACCGACAGAAAGAGAAACCCGGGGAGCGAATCGGGAGAGAAAGGGAGACACGTTGCACGGAGATGGTTGACTTGATGAAATCATGCCGCGAGAATTAAACGGGGATACCCCTGGCGTGTGTCGTCGTTCCCGGCGTGTGGAGAGCGGGAACGAACTCGGGCTCCAATTGGCGGGAGCAAGACAACGGTAGGAGTTGACTGCAGTGTATACACAGTTAATTAAGCCAGAGTACCACGGAGGAGCGTCCTGGAGAGAGAGAGAGAGAGAGAGAGAGAGAGATAAAGAGAAAGAGAGACAGAGGGACAGAGAAGGAGGGAGAGCGAAATGGTGGAGGAGGAGGAGGAGGAATCGGGAGTGGAATGGAAACGCGAGCGAGAGTGAGAGAGAGGGAGAGGGTAGAAATGAACGAGGTGGAGAACCGACGGAGAGGGAGGATTTTGTCCTGTGGGCTGCAAAGGTAATTTGCTCTCTGGATATGCAGTCTCAGCGGTTCTCAAAGTTGAAACTGGCTGCCGTGCGCCGGCGGAATTACTTTATCACGGAACGATTTCGAAATTTCGTTTACAGGCTACAAAAGGAGTGTACACCGCGTTTTACCTCTTCAATCGACGTCATTGTCGAGGGAATGGGGAGGGGGTGGGAGGGGAGGGAGGGAGGTCGTCTATCGGTAATTCTATGAATTTCAATTTGCCATTTGTCGTCGTCGTCCGCCGACAAAGATGCCGCGCGCCGCGAACTATTTACGGATCGATAGGTCCATTGTTGTTCCCATCGGAACTTCCGTTTCGCGTTGTTCGAACCACCGGGTATTCGCGTTATCGCGAGAGGATAATAAATATCGTCCGTACTCTATTTGGTAAAGTACGAGAAACGACGAACCGGTAAATCGTTCCCGGTACGTGACCGGTAGCGGCACAGAAACGGGATTAAGCCCGTGGAAATCCGAAGATCCAACGTCGAGAGGTTCCTTTTTGCCTCATTGACACGCAGCCACCCCGCTGCGAGTTTTCCCAAAACCTGTCGTGAAATCCGTCCGCGGTCGACAATGCGATTTCGATGGGAAGAAAAAAAAAAGGAAAGAAAGAGAGAAACGGAAAACACCACCCGCGGCTACCGTGGGCCAAACAAGCTTTTATTCTCGCGATGATCCGACAGAGAACAACACCATGGAAACACCACGAGCCGGTGAGAATAAGAAACGGGACACACTTACGGATTTCTTTCATCTCGCTGCGCTTTCCAGCACGTTTTCGCACCTCGACGATGATCACCGCGTTCGTTCATGCCGGCAAGAGACCGGATCGTCCCCCGGGTAAATTGGAGCGGATTGGAGCAACGTAAAACGGATCTCAATGGCCCCGGCACAACGAAATTAGACTTATCTCGGTCATCTGCAGCTGCACACGGCTATCCCGGACTTCACAAACTCGAATACCAGCGTTGTTGTTATTTCCCGTTCGACCGGGGACTCGCGCGTCAGATTTGCAAACAGTTTTCCGGATCACGTTCTACGGGACGTCGTTGCTCTTTTCGTTGGGCCTGGACACGCGCCATTGTGAACGACCGATCAGGTACGATCGGTGATCTTAAGATACCTGACAATGATCGATCCCCTTCACGGTCCTCGAGGATCTTCAGAATTTTCGGCAATTTCAAGGAGATTCGATTCTACCTCCATTAGATACTGAATAAACCACTCCCCTAGGTGTATACTCGTGTGTGTGTTGGGATCTATCGTGGACGAGATGATCAAGATCTTTGTATATTTGAATCCTACAAAAGTAGAATATAAACTCACGTGACACGTTGTATTTGATTCGTTTCCAATATCTTTGGTAAGTCAAGAATCTAAGTTTGGTGAAATAACGGGAAATTCCGTCATCGATACATCACTACAACAGCAATAAATTCTATTTGTCAAAAGTATATCGCTTATCTACCACGGGACGTGCTCCGGATACGTCAAACAGATTAAAACGTTTAACCGGGCTACCTGAGTTTTTCGCTAAGTAATCCCCAGCGAGGGTTTCGTGGTACCTTGAAACACGGGGGACTGTAGTAGATCGGACATAGCTGAGGAAATTAGCTAAAACTGGAGCTAAGTGGGCCGAAAGCTAACTGGGCCAGGCACGAAATAAATGCGTCGATCTAACTCGGTCGGTCCCTCGATCCCAACAGATATTTATCTCGGTAAATGGGATCCGGTTAAATGCAACTTTTCTGATCTGATTTCTACGGGACTTAAAAGCCTTTTTCTTTTTCTATCTTTTTTTTCCTTCTTCTCTCTCACTCTCTCTCTCTCTTTTTTTTACCTTTCGCTCTACTCTACCCCGCCAGGGGCATCACGAGTTAGATTCGTGACTGAGATTGCCGCCGTGGAAAATGCCACTGTTGGACGCGACGGTCGATTGTTAACACATGTAAATGTAACGTGTGACGGGAGGCACGTGGGAACAATGTAGGTATAAGAGGCTTGCATGCGCGGGGACCGCGTTGCCGCTTTAACGCGACGTTAACAGTCCCCGAGATCTTTTTCTAATAGAAATCACGTGTAGATCTTTACACCGTCGTGCCGCGGCGAAAGTAAGTTTACATCGGGATTTCATCGTTTTTCTTCCGATTATTATACTTACACCGCGTGTAACACTATAGAAATTTTTATTACACTTCGGCAGGATTTTGTTAACAATGTTTTGTAATAAGATTTATACACCTACGTTTTTATTGAGTGAACGAGTAATTTCAGTGGAATCTATGATTTGTATATGTATGTATATAAATCTACTGGTTTTTCTTTTGAAAGTTTGATACATCGGGTCCAGGGTGATTTCGCTCTTTAACTTCCGTTTAAGATCGATCAACGGTGATTTTCGTTCACTGCGAGATGAAATTGCGTGGCTGGCTAACGATCGACGGGATTCAGGAAAGTTTCGTTGCTCGCAGCATCGGAACAGTGTGTGTATCTCTGCGTGAAATGATTCTGATGGGAGGCGCGTCCCGTCAACGCGGGGGGATTTTTTTTGTCATTCTCTCTCTCTCTCTCTGTCTGTCTCTTTCTCACTCTCGCTCTCAATAACGAAAGAACGTGGAGTCCGTCCGCAACGTATAATTTGCCTCGATTTAGTTGGATCGATTTTGAGCAGCTACTGTTTCGCTACAGGCGGATATCTTTTGTGCCGCGGTTTTGTGGGCGTACACTTCCCCCCCGGGCTAAAACGCCAAATGGTTACGACGATACGCGACGGAATCGAATGCGGAATGGGAAACGGGGATTTGTTTTGTGCGCTGGTTTTCGGTGCGCGAATGAAAAAAGAAACAATTTCGATGCCCGGACGCAGCGCGAGGTAAAACCTCGTCGTCCGCTCCTTGTCTCTTTGTCGCGAAGCTAATTCCGGTGGACCGTGAAAGGAAATCGAGAGAGAGAGAGAGAGAAGAGAGAGAGAGAAGGGGAGGGGGAGAATCTAGATATCCAGGAATCGATGTTCCGATTGGCTTGTTTGAAAAGAGGGACAAAATTGAAAAAGAAACCCATCGCCCATCCGGAAGGATAAATTAGACATTCGATTTCTCGGATTACTGGAACAAACTCGATTTTATCGCACGGGACACATGTTCTTTTTATATATATCTTTCCTACTCTAGCGCGGAAGTTGAAAATATAATTCCTCTTAATCTTCACATTTAAATAAATAATCTTTAATATTCGCTCATTCATTGATCCACTTTGTATCAAAACAATAAAGATACCAAGCGTTGTTTCCGATTAACTCAGAAAGGACGCGCAAAAAAAAAGTAAAGGGACTCCATAGAATCAACCCCCTTACAGAAAATGGTATCACGCGTTACACAGTCTAAGTACTCCAAGCATGTAGTTAAGGAGCTTAATAACAGTTAACGAGTGCCTTCCGTATAAGAAAACAACAACAAAAAATATCATTGTGGTAAATACGGTCCGCGATGGGTGTATGGCTACATAGACACATACACACGCCGACACGCGCATAAGGATAAAATAGTGTGCGTCGAAGTACCGCGCAAAGAGTCCGTCGAACGATGTACACATACGGCGAGCATCCAGGAGCGTAGGAGGCTCGGCGTAAGCGGTAAGCTTTACCTCATTTCTGGCAATTACAGGGGATGCCAGAATCCGCCGCAAGAATCAACCCACACCGTGGTCACGCGACGGTGTGCGTGTGTATCGTTGTCGTATCCCGTTTGGGTGTGACGGCCCGTTGGCCGCGTGTGCGCGTAGACTTCGTTGCACCCTCCACCTCCCCTTTCAGACGTTGTTGTATATATATATATATAGATAGATATATGTGATATATATATATATATATATTCCATCCCTCCGAGAGGGATATTCACACATACGAGAATTCGTTCCACATAGATAGAACATAGCGGGGTTACAGTGGGGTTTGAAACGCGCGTACGGTGTCACAGAAGCCCGACGAAAACTCGTCCACCCTCCATCCCTCCGAATTAACCCCACCCCGATGACGTACGGTAAGGGTGGGTTAACCTTCTAAACGTGTTCGATTGAGCACCACTGTCTCGCCATGTTCCCGGCTTCCAGCGACGATTGGCTGATATTCCAGCGTACGGTGGATCCGATTGGTCGACGTTCACCACGCCCATTTTGATTACTCCCGGACCACCTCTTTCAGCTGTGTGTCACGAACTGGAGTAGTTGTGTGCAGCTGCAACAAAGGCCACCCCGTTAGACGGCCAGCCGACTAGTCCTCGTTGGCACGACGCACGCTCAACAACTCCGACCCCATAGTCCCAACGAATTTTCTTCACTCTACGATCCGATGCACACCGGTGACCCACGAATGGAAGAGCAGGCAATCCTGTGAAGAATAACATTCCACTTGGTGACCTATCGACACTTTATGGAACGTTCCGTGGAACGTTAAGAACGAAAAAAAAGGACTGATAACACCTGAAACAGGATATGACTGGACAAAGGGACCACGGATTGACACGGATGAGTTTGAATTAGAATCTCCATCTAGTCGTGCGAATCAACGATCGTTTAAACTATATCTACGAACACTGTTCACGTAATCGTGTCCGGGGGTTGACGATTTAGTAATTCGAAGAAGAAAGAAAACAAAACAGCTGTAAGTGTCTCCGGTTGTCACAAAGAAGAGAGTCCTCGTGTCGACAGTCATGAGGTCAAAATTGTGTCATCGTGAAGATTGTACGCCAAACGAGTAGGGAATATTGCTGGCGTAATTAATTCGATTCCTCCCCACTCCCTCGGAAACGTAAGTAGACCAGTGAGTAGCCGGAACAAAAAAAAAAAAAGGGTCTTGAAGGGACCGTGTCGAAGTCATCGATATCAGTCGTAATTACACCGCAGCGTTGCGTGGTCATTCGAAAAATGTTCTCTGCGACCGCAGACACGTGTCCCGGATTCCGTGCGTCCGCGCTCTAGTGTGTTCTTTTTCTCAAATAAAATACCCCACGGCGACGGTGAAGAATACCCAGCTCGTACTTGTTTCTGGACGCCACCATGGATTCGCAGCAGCTGGTCGACACCGCCTCGCAGAACAGCCAGGACATCGTCCTGCCGAAACCGGCGAGCAGCACACCCAGACACAGCATCGACGCGATCCTGGGACTTGCCGGTAGCAAGAGGACCCACCAGGAGATGGAGGATCAGGCCCGCGACACCCAGGAGAACACTGGTAACGTTGTCCATAAGCTTATCGTTTTTATTTTTCATCGAGATTCGAAGTTAGACAGAACTTTCTGAAGTCGTGTCGCTGAGATTTGGGAAACTGGGATCGTTAGAGCTCGTTAGAGATGTTGATACTGTGGATGAAAGTAAATGAGAATTTAATTGATTAATGTTTAGGGCATTGTAGAATAATTGAACAATAGTATTATGTATTAAAATAGATGATAAATTAATGGGATTTGATAGTTCCGTTTGTTCACCCAATTATAGAACACTGTAGAAAGTAAAACTCATGTTTTACATCCTTAGAAAAATGTGTGTTCAATGATGTTGATAGAGATAGGTAAACTGTGTAAGGAGATTTGAAAATTTGTTTGAATTTGTGCGGTATTCTTGGGAAAACGAGGGTCGCGTTGAAGATAAATTAACGGACGTCTGATTCCGTCCGACGGATTGGTCCACGCATGAGCCGATGCTGCGTGGATGGTTCTCTCGTGGTAGCCCCTTGTATTAGATTTGCGACACTGGATCCCAAATCCCAAAACGGCTCAAGTTACCCTCGGAGACTTATTAACAAAGCAGCTTCGATCAATCATTTCATCCAATTACTGGGCTGTTTCACGCAGAATGGCTCAGCGATGCTAATTTATTCGCCACTACGGCGAGCTCGGGAGTTTAATTTAATTGTATGTTACTAATCGTTCGATTTTGCATCGATTCTCCATCTACCGACGTGATTTTTTCACATTAGAACTCGCCTAATTAACGAGGAATTAAAATAGTTTGAGAAATAAATCAGTACGCCTTGATTTGTCGATTATAATTTCATTCTACCAGGCTTGTTGATTGTTGAAATACACTGCGTTAGATCGTGTGAAGGAAAGTTTTATTCAATCGTGGTGTGTCAGTATGAAAATTATATCTTTGACCAGTGTTTCCTGAAAAACTAGCGAATTGATTTTACGACACGCGCGGTGTTTTGTATCCCGGCATAAAGCTGAGAAGGTTGGCGGTTCGCGTGCAATTTTCCAATTGCGGTAAACAATTTTTTAGTCCTATTAATACGTAATTAGAAAACGACGACGCAAGGTTGATACATCTGTGTTTACGAGTCACGAAGTCATCGTCTTGGCAACGAAAAATCAATGATACGACAATCGAGCCGCGAGTACATCGGTACTTTAGCAAACTGCTGCCAACAAAATACCTTAAACGATCTCCCTGTAACCACCTGGTTTAACACACTTTCGATCGAAAACGTCGAAAAACGAAAGTAACCCCGCGTTGCGGTGTTTCAAGTACAGTTCCATGAGACTTAATCAGAAATCGATACACGTACGTCCGTCAAAATATGATAATTACACGGTAGAACGGAACAATTCAGTTGCTCCAAGAAACAAGTACAATAGAGAAAACTAATTGCAAAACAAATCACGAATAAATAATTCCCTCTCTCTCTCTCTACCAATAATATAATTAAATCTCATAAATTTTCTTCAATTTCCATTCATCTTTAGCATTGTCGGGTCGGGTAATCTCACAGTTCTCCAGTTTCTCCCCGAATGGTTGATTTACCCCTATCGCTGAAATCGCGCGCGTGTATCTTTGGCGGTCGCGTTAGCGTAATTGAAAAATCGTTAGTATCGCGAGGATCTCCGTGGCCGGTTGCCCGCTAATTAGTCGGGCCGGGCCAAAGTGAAACGTAAACCCGGTGGTGCAACCCCCCTCCCCCCCACCCTCTTGGTGTGTATCGGGCCGACGAAACGTATATCCGATAATTCCAATTTCGAGAGTGGACTTTCCGTCTCGAGCCGAAATACGCCGGCCACCGACTGTCGTTTATAATGTCACTCTGGTGTACACACAGCCGCGGCGTTGTTATATCGACGCAACACTTTCGCCGGAAGGGTCGGAATCGACAAAACAATTTCGTACGGGCGCTGGCCTTTATCGGGCGACAGTCAACGAAAAAAATCGCCGGGGTTATTGGTTAACGGGAGTGACATAAATTAGCGGTGGTTAGTATTTTCCTTTTTTTTGTTTCTCTCTCCCTTTCTGTGGGAGTGTGTGTGAGAGTGTGGGTGTCTCTCTCTCTCTCTCTCTCTCTCTCTCTCTCTCTCTCCTTTTTCTCTTTCGACGCTGGCACGATTGTTGTATGGTAACCTACACGGATATACACGTATATGTATGTATGTATGTATACATAGACGATGAACGATAACGGGGGTGTACGTTTCCCGTGGCCGCAATTTCGTAGAAAGGGAGAAAATTAAAGTGTACGGCGTCAACTGTTCAATTTAGAAATTTTCTATGTAATTAGGTTGATACGGGGATCACTTAGAGTGGGTTTGATCGATAGAGTTGCTTGAGCTTCTTCGTAAATAAATGCTTCTTATTGCCGTTGGGGGAAATTACTTTGACGGTCGCTCACTCAATGGGTTTTGCAAATGTCGTGGGTAAATTTCGTTCGCGTTAGTATTTACCTTTGTTTTATACCCTCCCGTGCTAAGAGACGCGTACTGGATCCATGCGATTATGAATTACTTTGCAATTGTACTTTGTAAGTCTGCTGAATTCTTCTTAATCTTAATCACGCAATTATAAAAAGAATATTGTTCGTTTCGTATCAACTTCGCCGAGTAAATCTCCATGTTTATCGTAATATTAAGCTTTCCGTAATGTTCTCGCGGCGTGTGTAATCGATAACCAGGTGTTTTTACATAATGCACTTACCATTCGTCACAGTCTCCGTGGAGATCTGACAGCTTGATTTCAGAGGCGCGAGCGTCAACTTTGAAATCATCGGCTTTCTTTGGATTCGACCGAAACCATTCATTTTCCCCTCGCTTCTTTTTTTTTTTTGATTTCTCCGTTTACTTGAACCTCGTTCGATCCGGGCGGCGTTCAATTAACGTATCACGGCGCTAGAAAACGTTAAAACGCCTGTCACTTATTATCACGGCGGAGTGTCTTACTGTAGTGCATTGTGACAAGGTTTTTGTTACTTTGCATTACACTTCATCCCGTCAGTGATTCCGCCGTTTCACCGCGCCACGTTTCTTCAACGAGGGCAATAAAAACACCGCGAGGTGATTCGCGTGAAATACCTGTAGGCCAGAAATCAAAAACGAGCTCCCGGGTTGCGGCGTTGGGCGGTGGAAATAATTAACGAAGTTCGATCAGCGTCGGTAATCTTCCACTGAAGTGCGAGTCGGATCGCGGAAGTTCTCGGTGAAATCAACAGTTTCTCATTGGGTTTCGGTTAGTTTTCGCCTTTGAATTCGAATTCGCGGATACCCAGCAGCGACACCAATCGAACGTTACATCACTTCGGAATGGATCTATGGACGTATCCTGTGGATCCCGCGGGAGCGAAACGGGCGTTAAACGTTTCTTCGGAGCGACGAGAAGCTGGAGAAAAGAAAAAAGGGAAAAGAAAAATAGAGGGGCGGGTGGGATGTGTATATCCATTTAGCGAGCTGAGAGCATCGGGATAAAAGAACTCGATGATGACTTTTTAATAGGAGTCACGGTGTAATTGCCACTTAGCGCCAGCGCTGCAGCTTCCCGACAATTGAGAAAACGTTTCGCGGTTCACGTCTCGCCGCGGGTGGATGGGTTGGTGGGGGGCGGGGAGGGGGAAATTGAAAGGAGAAATCAGGGCGGTGAGACAAAGACGTGGGGAACGGGGCCAGGGGGAGAGGAAAAAAAGTAACGTAAGAATCAGAAAAAAAAAATAATAAGAACGGAGGCTGCTTAGCCGAGGCCCAATCTTGTCCCGCTAATCGAATTATCATTAATTATGATACCGTACGCGAGAAAGAAGAAAAGGTAAAAGGTGAGCTCTCGGCCTCCGCTAATAAGTACGATGGAAGGAAGGGAAGAAACGGAGGAAAGAGAGAAGTGAAACAGAGAGAAAGAGAGAGAGAGAGAGAGGGAGAGAAAAAGGAGATAGATGGAAGCGGCTTTAAGTCAGTCGCTTCTTAAGAGCTGAATTGACGTGCCTACTAATGGATCGCGCCTGCCCCATCTACTTTCTTCTTCAGTCTCTTTTTCCTCCTCTTCCATCCACCTCCTCGTCTTCGTTCTTCCTCCACCTATTTACTCCGGCTACCATCGTGCATCCGTGGATTTAAAACGGGTTTGTTATCCCTATCGAGAGGCCGCGGAGACGCCTATGTGCGTGGATTCGTCATAATTAAGTCACCAAAGTGGCTGGTCGACTCGACGCTGGGACGTCGCGACGTCTCGGTGAAATTTTACTCGTGATCACCCCCCACCCCTCCCACATCTTCCCTCATCTTCCCTCAGGTGCGATTTTACGTCGCGACGACGACGTTTAAAGCGATCCCCGTGTAAAATTCATGCTTGAAACGTAACGTTAAACGAACGCCAAAGACGGTCCGCGTTGAAACGTTTCGTTATTCGATCGTTGGCACGCACACATGTATAACATGAATATCACGGGACTGTACGGGACAAAGAGAGATATTAATGCGACCACTTTTATATTCGTATATCCGCGTAACCGACATTCGACTTGCTGTCACCTGTTTTAATTCCTCTCGAGAAGTTTAATAAAAGCAATTTCACCCCCGTGTACTAGTGATTTAATTTCACCGGATACAAGAGGATGAGAATGGGTGTGTGTGTGAGTGGGTGGGTGGGTTGAACGGTGGGGGAATGACTCGTTAATATTTTCGATTAAAGACACTGTCCGTGTAACGTATCCATTTTCTATGATTCTTCTCGAGATGCTGCGATAAACGGTTCTCCGATAATTCAACGATTTCCATGGCGGATTTTTTTTTTTTTTATTATTATGGCAAATGATTTTTAAATTATGATCCCTCGTCGAAAGCCGGTCTCTAGTTACACGTTGAACAAGTGTCCGATAAATTTCTCCGCGCAAGGATATAATTTTAAACGACAAGTTGCCGAGATAAATCCGATCGATAGGAAAAATGAAAAGGAAGGAAATAAGAAAAAGAACAGAAAAAATGGGAGAAAATAAAGAAGTGGAAGGAGTTGCGTTAAGTGCACCGCAATCAATCTTAGCTCGTGTGTACACTGTGTGTATGGAGTGTGGCCAGGAGATTAATGCACTTTCAAATTTCATTAATTCTTCGGCGTATAATAATACCGCCGACCGAATGAATAACTTTCCTTGACGGCGTGATAATACCGTCGAGTTCCCGCTTGGTAATTGCATCAATTCCTTTATAATTCGCGCAATTATCCTTTCTGATTTTCCGCCTGACACAGAATTAACTACCCGGAGAACAGGCTGCTAATTAATCGCATGCGCAGTTAACGATTCTCCGTTGTAATTAGAACATATTATTATAACGAATCATAATAACAATAATTGATAAAGTGTCTTTCGATGTGTCGCCAGCGGATGTAACACGGATACAGATAGAACCGTGAGAAGTTGTTCTTGTGCTCTTGTGAAACGACTCTATTTTCTTTGCCCGTTAATCCTATCAACGTTGACGGGATTTATAGACGCTTGATCCTATCGGTAAGAATAATAATTAACATCCTATAAAAAAACATACCGTCGCGACCGTTTACGTTAAAATGTGACACTCCATCGAACCGCGGCCATTTTTCATTAATCATACGCCTCACGGTTAATTGCGACACGTCGATTAGCGAGACGGTAGCCAACTTCTACGTTATATATAATAAAGAAACGAAGTGGGAGGAAATAATTAATAGGGAGAAAGGGCTTCCGTAGATATTTAAAAGGGTGAAAGTTTTCAAATATATTTCTCAAATGACTTTCAATCCTCAGAAATCCAAAGTGTCGCAAATCCTACACAGAAATTTAATCCCAAAGAAGTTCTTAGCATTGTGTGAAAATGTTTATAAAAAAAAAGCCGTCGTAGATGCAACGGTAACGGCGTCGCGCGGCTTCGGGACGCCGCAGGTAAAAGTGCTTTGTTAGGGGGCGGGGGAGGGGGGAGTAATTTCGATCGCGTGACAACGGCAGTACACCGGTTTGAAAAGGGGGAGGGGAGAGGCATGGGCAATTACGTGTAATTTCATACCCATTTAATGCCCGGGATACCTCGGGTTTTCGACTGCTCGATCCCGCCGACGCCGATCGGGAAATCGACGGAGCGTGGAAACGTTGTATCGAATTAATCGTTAACTTTTATCATTTCGCCGGTTCGATTCTCTCTACACGCGTAATAAACACCGGCTCGCATGTCCGCGATCGCTATCACGAATGTCAAATGGCGGACGACAAGATAGCGAGCAACGTTTACGTGCACCGTTGCCGTCCGGTGGAAATAATTAGCCTACATATCGTACGAATCGGCCGAATGTGTTTTAAACGGTGGTGCAATTCTGTGATATTAAAATGCGTTCGCTAATCATACCGATTGGTTCCACGGAACGTCTCAATCACCGTATAGAAGCGATTTATTGTGTTCGTAAGAAGTATACGGTGGATGTTTTTCAAGCTAACGAAACGCCGAAATCGAACACGTTATTCCGATTTGTAAGTTATACAAATTTCTACCCTCGACATGTCCATCGATCTCGTTACAACGACGTATTTCGAGAACCGAAAATGTACGGACCGAAACAGACAGAAACTCGATGAAACACTATCAGATCATTACGAAAAACGTGGCGGCGGTTCTCGATTTATCTCGAAACTCTGCCACGTCGAAAGAGCGACTTTTTCGGCGGGTTTTAATGAAACCGACACAGACATTTTCCCTATGAGATCTGTATAATCAGTGTAATTCGCGAGAATATCTTCAACAGCGGGAATCTAATTATACAATTAGTTAAACTACCCCCCTATCAGAGTCCCAAAAATACGAATACCGAATAAACCGCGTAAAAACAAAAAACCGAACTGGAAACCCGAGTTGTCGTTACGGTTATCCCGTGAATCGATACACCCGGATCCCCGACGGTGTGTTTCGTGATGAAACGATCCCGACTCCGTCAGAATTTCATCGATCCCACGATGTTCTCCGGGAGAATCAACCCTCTCCCCCTCCCCCTGTCCGATTTCCGTGCCGCGTTTTCGCAACGGAACACGCGAAATTGTCTTCTTTTCCATCGGTGCGCGGAAAGGGTTGGTCTGACCGATGATAGAGAGATCATGAAAACACGTGTACGACGAGGATAGATAGATCTGATAGATCGTATGGAGAAAGAAAGAGTGACAGAGAAAGAGACAGACACAGAGAAAGAGAGAGAGAGAGAGGAGCACCGATTTAACCGAATTACCGTTGGATCAAAGCTTACGAGTGGTAATTGGTGCACAGGTGTCGTCGATCAATCGTATACCGGGTGTCGGGAAAGCTATTTTGCTCAGCTCGGATACCGAAACGTTCCGTGATCGATAGTCGGCCGCGAACGAGACACAGTGTTCCGTATAGAGAAACCAATGGGAACACACGAAACAGAAACACCCTACCTCTCCCTCTCCTCCCCTTATACCCCTCTGATTGATACGGTTAAACGTGGGGGAGGGGGAGGGAACCGACGGGGATGACGGAGGAACCAGAGACATTCACGAAGGGGGTATTCACGTAATTTGTGCAGTGATTAGCAATCGGTACGTCATTACCGCGATTAATATTGACGCCTGAACAATTGAAAATCTCTGTGTGTGTATCGTGTGTGTATCGTTGGATCTATGGGGATTTTCAGGGGCGTAGGATCGAAGGGGGGGCACGAACACAGCTGCTATCATGACCTCCTCCTCCTCCTTCTCTTTTTCCTCCTCCCCCTTTAGACCCCTTCTTGTCACGGACCTGTTTGAAAAGTGGCGGGAAACGCGTGTACGTGAGAATTCCTGGCGGCGCAGGGTTCGATCGTGTCTGTGTGTTGCGGGACGAACGATGGGAGAGATTGTAATAAGCCTCGCATGCTACGGAACAATTAAATTATTAGTAGGTACATCGTGCACGACGGGGCATTTTATTTAGCGGCCTACGTACTTCCGGGCTACGCCTGTGTCGGATGGATTAACGAATTCTGAGGTAACGACCAGTCGGAATGTAACTTTTCATCGTTATCGAGATTGCTGGACATATTTTTCCCTCGTGGGATTCTATCGATGTGGATTTAACACGTTGAGAATAGCATGGGGGTCACCGGTGACCGGCATTCAAGTTGACTAGGATTAGGAGAAATCATAATATTATAATAGATGTCAATACTAAGACTGTATAGAGGAGAGTTAGTCTAATTCCTCTCGTTCATCCCCTAAAATCAATTGTTTCGCAGGATTCGTGGCACGTTTAGAAAAACCAGGGTGTACACTTATAAAGGGTGAAGTACACATATACACACACTCACATACTTACCCGCGATTCACGATGAGAGAGATATCCCAATAAAGGCCGCACGCCAGCGAACAATTAAATTATTAAGTAGTAACGATAACGAGGGGGTAGCTGCGTTGATTACTATTATAATGAACGCGGCCAGTTGTAATCCTTGCGGAAAGAACGTAAACAAATAACCCGCCCCTTATGTGTTGCGCTCGTGAAAAGTCTGGAATAATCGTGTGGGTCATAACATGACTTCATTTTTTTCTTTACACCGCACGTATACATGTACGTATTTATGCACGTAAGTGTCTAATCGCCACGTCATTAAAATTGTATCTTTATTTCAACCAGGGTGAACGACGAGGGAAAAAAAATAATCACCAGACACAATTTCCGATTAGACGAAATAGAATTTAACGATCTCGTTAGAAGTCGCGGGCGAATTTCGCCGGGATTAATTGACTTTCCTAACTTCGGTATCGTTTCAATTAACGCGCATCGAGGTGATTAACCAGTACGTTGACCCGTTTTAGAAGGAAACTTTATCCCGGCCGCAAGAACTTGATGACAGCTTAAGAGCCTTTCGTCGGGCGTTCTTAAGACACACTACTACTCTACTCTTTCTCTCGCCGTTCTCGCCACCGCTTTGACAATTTAATAATTTGATACCCGGTACGCGAATAATCGACGAACCTGATACACCTCTTACCGATCGGGAATAGAGACCGAAATTCCTCACGGAACCCGCGATTTATCTCACTCGATCGTGTTTCCTATTCACCCTCTATTTTCTCCCTCCCCCCAACCCTCCGATCATCAAGATAATATCGATCCAATAATATTTTTTACCGTTGGTCGTTTCATCGATATCGAGTTAGTACGAATAATTCCGGATAATTGAAAACAGAGGGGAAGGAATGCGTTTTAGTACGGTGTCACCGGTTCTTCAACGGTGGAATAAAAACACAGGATAAGGGGGATGATGATAAGAGTGAAATAGTAGTAGTAGAAGAGAAGGAAGAAGAAGCAAAGGAAGAAGAGATAGCGCCGCGGGTGGAAACACTTTTCGTGGATCGATACGTGCGTCGGATTAAAGAGCGCGACAGGTGACAGTGGCTTTTACGAAGAAATTTCCGTCGAAACTTTGTGCCGCGCAAAGTGGCCATTGCGTTTCGTTCCGGAGATAAAAACCGAAGGAGTCAGGCAGAAAGAAAGAGAGAGAGAGAGAGAGGGAGAGGAGTACCCGGTACGGCATGGATGGCGAGAGACGGTGGATAATAAAAAGAGAGAGACATAGAGAGAGAAAGAGACAAAGAGAAAAAGGTGCACCGGTGACGGTCCACGAGAAGACAAATTCTGTAATCCTCTTTGGTCGGCGAGCTAAGCCCTCTGTGTGACGGCATACCGTTCTCTTTCTCTTATTTCCTTCCTCTCGTTTTGCCTCTCCTTGTCTCTCGCCCTGTCCTCCCACGCCGATCAAGGAAATTAGATTTCGAATCGACAGCCGTGCTTAAGTATAAACGACGAGGCGACGTCGAGCATCGCTGACGGACGCGGACGAAGATTTTTATGGTAAAAGAATCTTATTTTACGGCCCCCGAGAGATCTATCAACTCTATCTCATATTTCCTTGTCTTCTTCCCCTGTTTTCTTTTCTTTTTTTTTATTTTAATTTTTTGTTCGTTTTATATTTGGTTGTGTTTTCACCACGGATTCCGAAAAGTACGTTTTTATATTTACACCGCGGCGATGGCGACGGCGATGGCGACGGTGGCAACGTTATCGACGATTTATTCGCCGCGCTTTTCGGGATTCGCGGCGAAATGAAAAATGTCAAACGGGAAGTAATATTCGATTACGAGTGTCTGCGTGGACGTTGCCGAAGAGTTCCAGCGAGTTTCCGTGTAAACCGTCTTGACACGTGATTGGCGTTTGATTGTTCGACTTCTGGTTCCTTCGTTTTTTTTTCGTTATTTTTTATCTCGCGCGTGTGTGTGTTTTTATTTCAAATTCGAAACCCACGATCGAGAAGAGGTATTCCTTCCGTCAAGTGCCAAACGGGGGAATTCATTAATTCGCCGTCAATCGGGGATATCGTCGGATTTTCGAAAATTTCGCGTTTTAAACGGGAATCAATTCGTTTAGCAGCGATTCCATGCCACGCCGGCTGTTTTCCTCGCGGATTATTATTATTATTATTAAGCGAACGGGATCAGAATACATTGATTAAACGAGCTAACGAACCCGGTTAAACGGACTGACAATGATCGTCGCCGCGAATAAGCGACGGTGAATTTTTAACCCGGTGACAGTTTTTTTAAACGTTACAAACCCGTTGGAAATCTAAGTTTCACATGTCCCGAGATTTTCTCCACCGTGGTTACGTGAAAAAACAGTCGCAATTTCAGGCCAACGAATATTTTTAATCCCCTTTAAATAGCACGATCATTTCTTTTTCGTAAAACGATCCAAATCGCCCGATCGGTCATTTCTTTTTTCGTATTTCTCGTATACATATTCGAGAGTCGTTTCGAAAATACTAGCTTTACCAGTTCCAACGTAATAACCAGCCAATTTCCCTGGTAACTTTACGTCAATCCGATTACCACAAGCATATCATAGTGGTACAACGACCAAACAGAATCCACTGTGCAAATAGATTTCTGTTACGTCGCACAGAAGTCGGCCAAGTTGTATCTTTATTCCGCGTTCACCAAGAGGAATGAAAGAAAGCGAGAAAGAGAGAGAAAGAGAGAGAAAGATCGTATCAGCCGGTTGCAAAGCGGTCCTAGTCCGTTCTAGCTACTTAGGAGATTGACACGGAAAGATAGTATAATGGACGTAGTGGAGAGGACGACGGGAGAGAGGAGTCCGTAGCATCCTGAATCCGGCACCGGCTCTAATGGGCCAACACTGATCGTTGATAAATTTCAAAACGCCACGGGTACCCTTTGATTCTTCTCCCGGTGCCTTAATCGAGTTAAGGCATCGATTAAAAAACCTGGTAGAACCACGCTAATGCGTTTGTCCGAACTCTTGCCGCGAGATTGAAAACACCGGATGTGACTGCTGGCGTTCTCGAAATCTCCGGGTGACTCGCGAGTGATCTGCGAATTTCCCTGATTTACCTTTTTTTACTCATTTTTTTCTTCTGACTTACTCGAGTGATTTTAAATCGGGACAATGTATATATATTTCTATTCTGTATTTTATATTTAGAATATACGAGCGTGTATTCTCGAAATGTACGAACAATGAAAAAAAAATGTCCGACGTCATTTATCGGTCGAATCGGTCCAGACGGATTCGCAGTGGATTTTGACTACTTCGGAACGTATGTATGTATGTATGTATGTATGTACGTTCTCGATATAACACGGCAAGGAGAAACAGCGACGGCGCAGCGTCGGTCTGCACCTGCCTCGTAGAATTTAATCACGATGGTTACTCTGTCCGACCGAAACCAATTATTGCGCAGACGTACCCACACACGCGCGCTTACGCCGCCCAGTTACGCGGATGTCTCTTCGCGCACGTACATACATACATACATACATACATAGGTATGTTCGTATCACGGTAACATGCACACATTGGTATCACCGGTGTATGTATGTATGTATATATGTATGGATATATGTACGTACACCCTCCCACACGGATATAATACGTCCACGCCAATTTCACTCTGGATGTTTACCGTTTTATATTTGACGCTGGCAAACACTCGTCCCGTGATAATAACTGAATAGACGTATCCACGCGTCCATGGGATAAACCATGGTTATCATTATTATTGCGGATGTTGTCGCGACTGATTCGGAAAATATGGAAACGGACCATCTCGAATTAGGAAAAGCCATGTATACATACATACATATACGGAAGAACAAGTGGGGTCGATTCTGAACAGGGTGCGTTTTCTAATTTATCTTTTTTATTTCTTCTACGTCTAGTATACCCGTGTTCACGGACACTCCGGTGGTGTTCCGTAATTACGGATCAATTATGCAGAAACGACTCTAACCGACACGAACGTAACACGTTTCCCGGAATGGTCCCTCGCAGGTGCAATCCGTTTCCCTGGGACTTAATTCCATACTCTAGTCTATAATCGCGGTCCGCGTGGATTAATTGTTACTCCGGTTCACCGTAAATTGTTACTAACGAACGCTGGTCCACACCTTGCGTGTAGGTACCTTCTCCACCTTCCCTATTAAATCGGTAATTCTAATTTTTTACGGATGTTCACGCATGCTAATTACAGTGATTGTTTAACCACCGAACCTTTTATCGATCAGCTTTTCCTGCATTAGTGACCCTTAGATTAATTCACAATTCATTGGTCGAATGAAACGAAAGAGCACCATTTTTTTCTCACTTCCACCCCCTCTCCCAAACGTCCTACCACAAATTTCCAATTACCGACACACCCGGCGAAATTTCCCGCGCACGGGACATTTAATATCGATTCCCAGCGCGAAACAGAAGTCTCCGGCGATCAGAGAGACGGTCCCCGGAGTCGAAGCCCGAGGGAAGGAGGTCGTAGGAGGTCTGTCTGGTAGCGGATATATCAGGAGGGATGAGAGAGAGAGAGAGGGGGTGGAGGTGGGGGAGGTTGAAGGAGGACGGTGTTGGCACTCTCGGGGGCCATTATTGATTGTTGTTGATAATTAGCCGGTACAGGCGCGTCAATCACGAGGCAAGGCGAGGTTATTAGGCTGTTGGTTAGCACCGGGCCACACATACGCAACGGATACACCGATACCTCTATACGATCCTCTGTATATGTGTGTGTGTGTATGCGTCGGGGACGCCGGCATTGAGCCACCTGATTACCCCCCACAATTCGATCTAATGCGCTGCGCTGCGATGCGAGAGAAGGTTAATTATGCAGTTAATGAGACCCTGAATATACATATGCGCCCCGCGGGGCGTCGGGACGCCCGACGAAAAGAGCCTTCGGCCCCGACGTGGAATCCGGGCCCGTCTGATTCGAACGTACGAAAATCATTCGTCTAATTAAAGAAGGGGGAGGGAAAAACTGGGGGTAGACGGGATAGATTTAAAATCTGAATTATTATATATTTTCTGGGTAAATTGAAAGGTGATTCTCGGTGAACGATTTGAATCATACGGTGTATGGTGTTGTCAGGGGTAACGGGGGTAAATGATATTGATTTATTACGAGGGATAATTAATTGGCATCTAGGATATCATCGTTGGGATAGAGTCGTTGATTTTTCAATTCACCTTGTCGCGAAAGGATGCCCATGGTTAACGTGGCCGGAATACAATTTTAATTTAACATTAAACCGTTTAAACACTCTGTCGGCGTGCCTTTGATGATTAAATCTTTATAAAATTGCTTTTCGCATTAATATAGGGAAAATGGCGAGCCGGTCGGACGCGCGTTTTACCCCCCGTTGTTGTGTAAGAAAATTCGTTCAGCCGGTTCCGTAAATGCCGGGCAGATTTTCCGATATATCCCGTTAGAAGGGATACCGTAAGGAAAATGTCTATTTGGTGTGTCACTATCGCCTGTAAGGAAAATATCCATTGGCCACGGGGTGTAGGTACTAAGGAAAATACCTATTTGCCCCGTGCGGTCGCAGAGAATCAATTTCTTCGTTGATAACAATGTTCATGTTCTTGGATACTATAATAAGGGGGCGAATAATGCGGAAGGTAATGGTAATTTACAGCGAAAACGATCGTGTAATAGTTCGCCGGAAGTGGAAGTTAAGCGGTTACATGCTATAACTTATTTAATAGCCACAAAATGTCGCTTAACGCACAAGCTACTTGCTACGAGAAAATATCACGTTCACGTAATTATTCCCGCCGTGGATTCTCGTTAAACGTCGATACATTCTATTCTTATTCCGGTGTATTAACTAGTCTCGAAATTACGTCGATGCTTTGTGGATTTAAGAAAAAAAGAATTACGAACACTACGATAGTGTTGTTTCCAATAGGAGGGGATCGTGTGATGATTCGATGACAGTATATTCCTCGCGGTTCGTTGCTCTTTTAATGATAACGCGGCGAAACGAGGTAGCTGTTACCTTATAAAATGGCTGATAAGCGTTTCCACTTGCCGCTCCGATAGCAGCTTACAAATGTAATCACCGCTACGGTCTGCGACTTGCCACCGATATACAGGGTGTTAATAAATAAACGCCCACGTAATAAATCCCACCGAAAACAAGGTAACAGATTCCCCGAAATATCATCTTATTCACGTTTACAAATCTACATTAAATAACAAATTACACACTCTCTCCAAAACACAAATTCAATTGCATTCAAATTATTCATTATACTTATACTCTATTCAATAACAATGATAAATGTATAATTTCCCCAAAAATTAATTATAAAATGAACAGTATTTTGGGATATGATTTTGCACGAAAGTTTGTCGCGAAATTTGTTGCGAAAAAGAAATTCTACAACGTGTTTATCACCACCCTGTATAATCGTGCGTGTCTTCGCACACTTACGACGGCGTTCGAGCTTTTTCAACGGCGACAGCCCCTTATGGCCCCGTATGATTTTACGCAGGTCTTATGACTATTGAAGTGGCGAGCATCAATCTGGCTGAAAAGATACGCGCGATTGTAGGGCGTTTATTGGTCTGATTAACGTTCCGACGTCGGCGTTGAATTAACGTTGTTTCAGCTTTTCTTTATTGTCCGCGGACGAATTCGTTTTATGTATTTCTGAGGCAGCGTTGTTTTCGATCTCTGACGGTAAAGTTTGATTAATCATTTCTCGACGACGAACTACGAGCGTCAATAACGGAATATTTGATTGGCTGTAATACTTTGAATTCTTCATTCTCGAATTCGCCGCGACAGATGTTTCACAATTTGCATAATGTGTACTGACAGATTTCGTGGCACGGTAGTTTTTATTTTCTACTTCTCGGCAACGCCGTGAGTCGTTTGTTTTTTAAATTATCGTACAAATTCCGCTTGACATTTTAGTCGGAGAGATTTAATGTAATTAGGTATCTTTTTTAAAAAGATACGGAGAGGTTATTCGATCCTGTTCAATAATTATTTTAGTCAAGGAACCGTCGACGTTGATGTGGAAAAATAGGATTTCTTGTCAGTGAGCGTTCGGACAGAGTCACTTGCCGCTGATTTAATTGTAATTTCGTAACCGGCTGTTGCGATCGTTAATTAACATTTTCAATATGGGATGTAATATTTACTACGTCCACGGCGATTCAATGTACGTACGTGTTAGATACAGGTTACAAACTCTCGTAATAGCTACTATATTATACGGGTATAATCGAGGTAATAATTACAAATCCGTGTAATCAATAATCCTCGAAAGTCCACAATATATTATTAAAATTAAATAGAATACGAACAAAGCAAATTGGTAAATCTGTTCACATAAATCGCGAACACTTTACGCTCAAACGTTTAAACACCTGCGAGTTTTGCATATTCAATAAACCCCCTTTTATATTTACAATAACATGCGACAAAGCATCCCCCGAAAATATATACGTACACACACACAGATGTACATATCACAACATAAAATCAATATAAAAGATATTAACAAAAATACCAACCGAAAACTCCGAAAGTAGAAAATTCATTTTTCCATCATTACCGTAATTTCTTCTGTACCCGTACGTTTTATCCTATCACGATGTCCTCATTTAATATTTCCTAATTAACACATTACATATTACTCTCACCATTACCAAAAGCACCAAAAGTATCTTTTACCTTTGGAACTTTTTCAAACGTGATTTAACCAAGTCCAGAATGAATTTCATTTTCCATAAAAACCAACGTCCCGGTCAAAAGGTAATTAAATATTCTCGCACTTCACTCTCCCCTCCCTCTCCCCCTTCCCCTCTCAAAATGTTCATTTACCACATATACATTCTTACGGATCTTGTTACAACGATCATTATCCGGCGTACAGCAGAGATAATAGCTGGGACTGAATAAATCGATCATCATTACCACGGCTATTAGCCATAACGATAGCGTTTGACCGCTCCCGCGGGTTGCAGGTGAGAACAGCTGCAATTCCACCGGTGGCGGTAGCGACGAGGAATTGGGTGCCGGCTGCGGGGACGACCTGAACGGCAATGGGGGCAAGAAGAAACACCGGCGGAACAGGACGACCTTCACCACGTACCAGCTGCACGAGCTAGAGAGGGCCTTCGAGAAGTCTCACTACCCGGACGTCTACTCCAGGGAGGAGCTCGCGATGAAGGTCAATCTGCCGGAGGTCCGCGTCCAGGTGAATATTTTTTTCAATAAAATCATATGGTACTTTTGGTACGAAGAATTTTTGATAAGTGTGAAGTGTCTGTGATTAGAAATTATCATCGTTGAAATTTCTACACCCTGATTAGAAACTTTTCTCTTATGTTCCATGGTATCTACGGCTTCTAATTCGAAAACGTAACGAATTAAACAGTTAATAGAATCTAGAGTAAAAGCGTTAGACATCAAACATAGCCGCGGTCAATTAATAAATTAACGTCGTGAGGTATTAAGGGAAATCCGTGGAAATTCCGGCAACAAGGATTTTGACAATCGACCTGCAACTACCGGATTAACCGATTTATTATTTCTCTCTGGAAATACAGTACAGGATACGAATGTCGTGTGCGCCGACCGGCCGGGTTAATGGTAGCGTTTCCGTGCAAACAATCGGAACAGCAATCGCCGCCTGACGCTGGTCCGACGTATTAAACTAAATTAAATTAATTATGTGCGTGACAGCGATAAAAGCACGCAGTCGCATGCGACGACGCATCGATTAGACTCCCGGGGGCACGCTTTCCACCGGTGTTGTATAGTGTGTGCGTGTATGTATGTACACACGGGTGTACAGCGTCAGAGTTCAATGTGGCTCGGATAATAACCTGACGACTGGCCTTTACGAGCACCTGCTTTCCGCCTCGCTAAAACTCGCGATTCATATTTTTATCCGATTCGCATTTTAATTCACCGCGTACGCGTCATCTTCCGCGGACAAGGTGTCGCAAGGTGTTCGGAAAGTTGAAATTTCGGAAAATAACAACGTTCCGGTTGATCGTTGAAAATCACTTCGTATCGTCGAAGGAATAATATGAGATTGGATATTAATTAATTTTTAATCGGAATTTATTGAAATTTTCTTCGTCACGTTGTCGTGTGTCGAAATATTAATTACTAGTACGTTCGAGCGTTTGTTACTGGAACGACCGACCGTCAATGGCATTCGATTAGTCGTACGTTCGTTAAGAAAAAAAAACAGATGTTGTTTTTCTATGGTTTTACGTTTGAAATAATACCAAGCTTAACTGCGATTTTAAACGACAATTCGTTCGTCGGTCGTGCGTAATTTATATTTTAATTTCAGTTCCGCCGGCGAATATCGGGATTCTAGTAATTTCAATTATTCATTACACTTTTAATCCATCGCCGCGGTGTGTGTTTACATTGCGGGCTCGTTGCCGGGAAGAATCATGATCGGAAAGTATATTTCGCGGCCGGTATTAATGCCGTCGCCGTAAAGTGTGCCTCTGTGTTGCACGAAAACGGAGATAGTTGATCCCGTCAATGTCTCGGTAACGGAAAATGTACGGCGATCACGCGAACCCACTGTGCGCGCCGTTCGAATCATAGTGACTATCAATTTCGATAACGTGTACGTACGCGATACCACATCGTCCTATACTTTAATAACTAAAATATACATCCCGCGTCGTGCCGCATAATTTTCATATTACCCGCCTGAAACAATAAACCAGCTATTTCTCGGAAATTCCAACGTTACTTATATAAATAACTACAAACCACTACAACGATCCATAGATGAAAAAAATACCAAAAAAGATCCAAGTGAAACACGACGAATTACCAGACAATCGAAACGAAATCCCAATAATCGATACACTCCTTAAAAACAACCCTAAACTCCACAGAAGAACCAGTAAGTATATCAATAAAAAGCCCGCCGCGGTGGTCTACCGTCACGCAAGTAGAATACGCCAGCCATAGGGCAGACCTCCGAGTGGTTCGCAATTAAAAATTTAAATTGCATTTAAAAGCTGCCGGTTCCTCTCGCTTTTTTCGTTCAATTTTCTCGCAACAGGGAGGGGAACACGTTCCCCGTTCCCTCACGCTCATTTTCCCGTCGTGAAAAGGTCGTAGGCAGTTCGACAGAGAAAGACAGACATTTAGTACGAGAGAAAGAGAGAGTAAGGGAGGAGAGACAAACGGGGCACCCTTAAGGTACACCTAATCGCTTAAGCTTATTACAACAGCAGACAAGGCGGAGGAATCAGCCGCGTTCAGAAACTCCTTGGCGGTTTCCACGGGTACACACAATACACACACTCTCTCACACAAACAAACATACATACAAACGACGTAGAGAGAGGGAAACCGGACGCACGTTCGGTTTCATCATTTTTAATTGATAGCGCACGCCAATCCTATCTGTCGGATTTATTAGGCCGCTCGACGAGATGGTTTTGTGGAGGGTGGGCGGGGGCGGACGACGAAGGGAAACGGAGCTTTTATTGGACAAACCGGGGGATGTTTCGATGGTAGGGAGAGGAGAGGAGGGCAAAAGTCCGGCCGGTGGTCAGCGTGGCCCGATTGTGACCGGGAAAGCGCGTTTTCCAGATTTTCATGCATCCCCGATGCACACATCCATATACGGCAGATTGATTGCGGGGATTAACACTGTTTTCTCGCGATAATTATCGTCCAGTGCGGAGATTTTATTGGATACGGCCCCGGAACGACGGTGGCCGCATATCGAAATGCCGAATTGCTTATTAAGCTCGTTAATCTAACTCAGGTGTGCACGTCGTTGCATGCTGGGATCGATCGTTGGTTTTTATGATTATTATCAAACGCTTGGACTAGAACGTAATAGGAATATGTATTAAGGATGGATTGAGTAGTTTCGATGTCTGTTGTACACGCACGTGGTAAGGATTTGGACGGTGTAGAAGAATAAGAAAAAACAAACACACACACACACACACACATATACATATATAGAGGGGGAATAAAGATGGGATCATTGGAGGATCCACGAAGAGATAAATGTGATTCGGTAATGCAAGTTCGCTCGGTTAAATTTACGAGTTTGTTCCCAGTCGTAAATTTATTAACCATTTCGTTGGTTCGATTACTTTCCACCAGCGATTGTCGATCTCACTGAAGATTCCCTTTTTTTTTTATATCCATTTCATATCCATTCGAGTTTATATTGGTGTTCGTAAAAAAGTTGGGTGGATGGTATTTGATGGGCAAATGAAAAACAGGTAAATCTGTTTGAACGATGCTCCGATCTTTCGAAGTGATAGGGACAGAAGTTTTGCGAAGAATTTCTGAGATTGTTAATGTACAGGCTGTTTCATTTCCGTGGCGCGATAATTAACGTCGTTGAATCGGAATACCCGGTCGTTTGTTTTTCACCGTTGTTCGTGGAAGGGTAGCGAAAATTTCGCTACGATATATTACATTATTAGACCCATTGTCGAGCCGCGTGTTACTTTCCTGTCACGCGATCCACGGAGTTCGGCCATGAAAAATAAAGCATAACCAACTAATTCGTCGATTTGGCGGGCAAACCCGGGGTGAAATCGATACAGGGGTGAGCTTCAGTGGAAACACTTACTGAAATTAACTCAATCGAGAAACACCTGCACGCTGCGAGGAATGTCGTGTAAGACAGAAAATTTTTAACAAGCCGTAACATGCGATTTTACAGGAACAGTTTTAACTAATCGTGAGTCGAGATTAATTTGTAATAATGAAAAAGACTCCGCTGTAAACAAAAAGCAAAGAAAAAAGACAGAAAAACATGGATAAGCTACAAGAAAAAATATACGAAAGAAATTAGAGAACGATTACGTTATGAGATGGGGTTCATAAATATAACTAATTACCCAGGTAAATTACGTACAAGAAAAAACTACTGAAAGTAAGTAATTAAAATGCTTTTCACAAAATAACATCGATTCCTTGTATAAGCGCAATACCTTCTTTAAAGTACACCACCGCCTTCTTTAATACTTTCTTTCACCTGTGCCATTGTAAATCACGTAATTCAATTTCTCCATCGAACGAACGTTAATCGTTCTCGTCGATTCCACACGAACCCAGGAATTTCGCGAACATTTTAACCCCCGCGACGATTAGACCTTAAGAAATCGTCGGGGAAAACCCGGATTCAACGGTGCGGTGACATTTCAACCGGAAGACTCGGTCGAACCGTATTTTCCGTCCGACCACCGAGAATGGAATCGACAACGGTGGAAAGTACGAGGCAGGCGGAAAAAAAGCGGGCAGATTGATTTTTCGCGGTAGGCCAACTAATTTGGAATCGAGAGAGATGGCCGGATGCCCATCGTTCCGCGCTCGGCCGCTCGACGATTGCCAATTGGAAAAATACTCCAATTCGATTACAATTTTTTTCGACGTTCGCACACAACGGCGCGGAAGAATTTAAAACCGCTCTCCCCCCCCCCCCATCTACACGAACGTGGAAAAATACATTCGTACTCGCGGACGGGATGTGAAACTAATATCGAATCTGCAATCGTTTCTGGAAAGCTTTTGAGAGACCAATTTAAAAGTGATCTTTCGCTGTTTTCGTTCCATTTACAAAGAAAATCCGTCGCCGTAACGCGTCTACATTCGAACGCAACAAAAAAAAAAGGAAAAAATAAATAAATAAAAATACGTACACGTATACATATACGTTTCCCGAATGAATTTTCGAAATATTCTCCGATCCCTTCTACGGTGGCGCTTTTGCCGAACCGTTCGACGATTTTCTCGCAATCGTTCTACAAGCCAGCCGGAAATTGCAAATTACACGATCCTTAACGGAACCGTCCTATCGAGCCGGATTTTGTTCTGATAGAATTGCTATTGGGTTACACGAACCCGGCACAATGTTCGTTACGTACGACGATGTCTTACAGCAAAGCGTCAAGAACATGTAAACAGTGTCAACCCTTTACGGGGACTTGTTGACATATTATTCACTAACACGTCGGCATGGAAACGTCGAGCCAAAGAGACACGCACGTCGTTTCTACTCGTGCTTTTCACTTACATTCACGTTTCGTTATGAACATTCTGCTACGTGACGCTCGGCTTGTAATTATTCGTCCCTTACAAAGGCAAATTGTTGATTAAAACTAAAGGTAGCAGGCAGAAAGATGTAAATTTCACCGACTCCTCATTTATCTTCGAAATAATACCATGGGTACCGATCGTCTCACAATTTATTCGTTAAAAATTCAACCTTTACAACGATTAGTCAGACGACCATGGTTTTTTTTTTACACGTATTTGGCCAGCAGTAAAATTAATCGAGGTATCGAAACCAACGAAATAACTCGGCCGCTACTTCTTCCGCGGTGGAAACGCTTATCGGGGCATTTAATTCGGTTTTATTAGGGGGCCAAATCGTGATCGTTAGCGCCGACACGAGCCCGGCACGAATCGCAGGTGACTGTCTGGGGTGCACCTACAGTTACCTTCAAAAGTATTCCAATATACCTTTCACAGATTTCGAGTATCTTGTTTCACATGAAATTCAAGATTTCTCCTAAAATCAAACAATATATCATCTCATATTATTTCATCAATATTATTCATTGTTCTTTGTAAATTAATTCTCTATCTCGAACACATCTTATACATATTATTAATAATTATAATTGTTAACACGTGTGTATGTGTGTTGATTAAGAATTCCATTGATATTGTCACAAAGGGTTGATTACGCAAATTATTAATAAGTGACGGAAATTCATCAGACTTTAAAGGGTGGGCGGATACTTCTGCGAGCAACTGTATATCTACGGGGTGTCAAATTAGTCACGCACACCGCCCCCGCCGATCAACCAGCCCCGTAACTATGGCTACTGCCGCGAATTTCTCTGCGCGGCTCTGCGTCGCGTTCCGACGCAATTGCGCACGCAATACGTATAAACAGCTGGCTGGGGAAATTAAAGCACGCCGTTATGCTCGCGGGAAACTACGATAGAGCCAGTGTTTTCAATATAATATGACATTTTTCATCAACGCTGATCTTCGCGTGAAAGGAAACAGCCTCGTTTCACCCTCTCGACGTTTCGGCAATAAACATTTCGTTAGTATCGACGCGCAATTCCCTTGTATTTGTTTGCCAAATATTCACTTTGCATCCCGCGTCGGATAATCGATCGTAACGAGTAAATATTAATCATAAATTAATTTAAAAAAAATCATATTTAATAGTTTTCACCTCGACGTCGGTATTTCTTATTTCCGCGGAAAATTCGACGAAATTCATTGTATACGAATAACACGTGTCCCCTAACGTCGATTTAACACGCGTAGCTCCCGCATACCCCTCGTGGTCAGTCGACCGAGAACCATAAGCCGTATGTCGTAATATTAATACCCATACGTGACACCATAAAGCTGTTTAGCGGGGCGCGCAGTGAGAACTCTAGCACCAGGTCAGGAATTAATGACACTAGAATTTAGCAAAGAGTCGCGTGCATAAATCACGCGTACTGCCGTCGGTCAATTTATCCGGCGATTCAATATTCATAAATCACCATCAAAATCCTTATATCGATCCACAAGACACTCCACTTAAATAAAAAAGAGACTAAAATTCTCCTTTTATTTTTTACCTAAGTTTTTTCAACAACATAGTCGTTTTTCACGTAGAATCTTTTCAATTACTTCCGGCTAATGGTACGGGGCTCTTAATTCTAACGATCCGAACCTGCCGGATGAAAACGGTCCCGCGATACGTTGCGGTGAGAAACTCGCCCACGGATACGAAACGTTATTATACGCAAACGCCTCTCTGATGTTCCACATGGTCGGCCGATGGCCTTTCTTTCCCCACGGCGGATCGTTTTTCTTGTGGGTGCGGTGTTTCCAGGCGGAAAATAAGATAATGGCCTCGCGCTAGGCGCGAGAGAGCCGAGAAAATGGGGCGACGGGAAAT
Organism: Mimumesa dahlbomi; assembly: GCA_917499265.3. Taxonomy (NCBI): domain Eukaryota; kingdom Metazoa; phylum Arthropoda; class Insecta; order Hymenoptera; family Crabronidae; genus Mimumesa; species Mimumesa dahlbomi. Next base: position 9,000,093 of record OU824126.1, read on the forward strand.
AGCGAAGATCGTGGGACCCGGACACCTGCTGCGCGACGGAGGGCGTCAGTTTCCTTCGGGGAGAAAAAAAATAGAGCCACGGGGACAGACACGCGTTTCTCCTGTAGCTACGCGACGGAATGTGACGGAGCCTGAGGAATGACGTCGGACTGACGGAACCGATCGAGAACTCCTGTTGGAAGGAAAGCGACGTACCTTCTGCGAGAAATTTTTTATATTAACGTGTAACCTTTTATGAACTTTATATTGGAAAGTCAAATGTCATTTTGTTCTTTCTTCCGAGAGTGTCTGTTTCTATTTTATTTCACCCTCTAAAGTGTTTTAATATATTTAGAATCTTATCATCGTTCTGTTTACACCGAACGTCATTCTATGGTTACTATATTGTAAAATGATGTAACATTATTGGAAGTGTATCCCACGGAGTGACACGTGGGAAAAAAAAAGAAAATCGTGATCCTTCGAATTTCCTTCGATCAAACTTAATCCTACCGTAACAGCTTATAGTCCCGGGTGACGGTGGTACTTTTCATCGAAACGTCGAAGCCAAGTAGTCGTCGGGGGTGAGGGGGGGAGGGAGGGCTTGGTTTAGGGACGTGGTGTTTCTCGGTAACAAACTACGGAGAGACCCTTAAGTCGGCGCAGGAACACGTCCTTCGATCCTGCGGAGCCGCGGAGAGCATGCGGAGTGGTTAAACTCTCGCAGCGCCGTCTAACGAGTATTATAATTACTGTCGCGTAACTCAATATTGCCCCCTCGATATGCTAAACTCCCGCGGAATATAGTGTTAATAGGCGTGGAATGGCGCGGGACAACACCCCGCTTCTATTAATTGCACTTCACCCTAAATGCAAATTGTTCGAAATTGAGCGAGGGCTCCCCGAATATTTGGAAACTCCATTACGGGGGCCAGTGTTCGTCCTTTCGTTCGCATACACCGACACGGAACAGAGAGACACACACACACACACAGAGACAGACACGCGTGTATTCGACTTACACACTTACACACCACACGCTTGGCTTGCGGTGGTGAACGTGAGGACGGTTCCAATCGGCTGAGGACCGAGGAAACTTCGTGGGTACTCGAAAAAAAGACGAGGAAAAGGATGTGTGGGAGAGAAGAAAATAAAAAAAAATCGTTAACGAGAGAGGTACCGACGGAAAAATGTTAATCACCCGGGTACGTTAAGGGTAGAAACGTAATAGTGATAGGGAAGAAACAGTTTTCTAAATGGGGTCCTCTTTTTTTTTTAAGTATCATGGGTAACGGATGTTTCAACCCTTTCACCGGTACGATGGGATCACGCGAGTTTCCCCAACATGTTTCACCGTTTTTCAATTTTCTCGACGTCACGGTGGACACCGGAATGAAAAGAACAATTTTCCTTTCGTTCTCATATTCTTCCTCTGAATTTTCTTCTTACGCGAGATCGAGGATACATTATTCTCGTTATTACAAGGGTTTAAATTTGCGAGGCCCTTATGAAAGTGTTAAGTGAAAACGTAAGAGGGTTTCGCGTTTGAAACAGAGAGGTGCAAAAGAAATTCTCAGCGTCCACGTGGAAGACGTCGGTCCATCCTTTTCTGTAAATACGTTCGGTAGATTAGCTGTCCGAGGTTCTGAGGTCTGTGGCTCAATTAAGCACTCCGTTTAGCGCTTGACTAAAAAGGGTTGGGAGACCCTTACTCTGCCCCCTCGAGCATCAATCATGTCAGAGCAACCCTTTTCCCGAGGGCGGTTTTGCTCCTCTATTGAGACGAAGTGTTGTGCTCAAACACAAAAACACTTCATTTGGCAGATTAGCCGTTAAACACCAAGGGTACGAACACGCGTCCTGGCTCAGCCGGGATGAGCCTTGAGAGCGAGGCTGAAAAAAGACTGCGATAGCTACGCCATCATTTACCACTGTAAATTACGAGCGGTAATTAAGGAGGATAATTAATTGCGGGAAAGTCACTCTCGCGCATCGACTTCGAAGTGTTCTTGCTTCTCAACGATTGATACAGGGAAAACGAGAAATGTGTACCGTCGTCTAGGACTCATGGGACATTCATAGATTCCATGGTTAATCGTGCTAGGAATGTTTTTTTTTATTACTGATGAAACCAAAGAATTCTGACGAACAGAAGTATCTACTTGTATGTATGTCAAATTTAAATCATGATTACTTGTCAAGCATCGCCGGAAGAAAAACGTTTTCCCACGAAAGATGATGGATTATTAATAAAAGAAACAACAAAAAAACAGGAATTAAAAAAAGAATAAGATCGCCTATTGGTCTCCTTATTAGCCAGTAGCCGAGGACGTTCATATAGGGCACACACATAGAAACTCCACGCATGTGCCTGCTCGTTTTAATATTCCATATAATGTTATGAAACCTTTGTCGGCATATGGTCCTGAGGCCAGCAATTAACAATTAGCTGGCGGTCCTTGTAATCGAATTACGAGGTCCATTGTCGGGCTCAGGTACAAACGTATTCAGTTCCACCGGTTCGCCATCCTTGCTCTCTCTCTCTATCCTCTCTATCCACCCCTACCTCACCACCATCACCACCACCGCTACCCCCCTCCCCCTCCGTCTATGTACCTTCATTGGCTCGTCTCTCCTTTTTTTTCTTTCTTTTTCCCCCGGGTTCTGCTCTAAGATCGAATTTCTTGCCGCTGTGCATGCGCATAGATGCAAAATGCAACCGTGAACAGGGATCCCTTACAAAGGCAGAACCGAGCCACTCTCTCCGACGGGGGATGAATGTCACTTGGTGAAAATATATCCGTTTCAGAAGTTCGGAGATTTCTACTGTACCCTTGGCCCGTCGTCGTCCGGGTGGATGTTATATCACAGACGAGGTATTGGATAGACCTATCACCTTACGGGGTTCGATGTTCACGAAATTGAATTACCGACGCGTTCGAATTCAGAGGATTTGCAGCGTCTCCTTGACGAAGGAGCAGAATTTTTTGAACTAAAAGAGTATCGTTAGTTCCGAAACGGGCACCGCACCCCACCCCCTTTTGTGAGGTTGTTACAAGCCCACATGTTGCCGCTGTTGCCAAATGTAAAGTGTCTGCGTATTTGGCAACGACAGACCAACTTCTAGATTCCGTCCTCGGGGTCGAAAATGAATTTCGAGTATCGTGCGATGGACGGGAGTACATTAGTGGTACCTGTCGATTCGTTAGTGATGACAAAGGAATTACGAAAATCGCGAAAAATCGTCAAATTCAACCAGTTTTTTGGTCGGCATTCGCACAATTTTTGAGATAGCGATCTGAAACTTGTACCATTGTTTTAGTTAGGAAATTCTACGTCAGATCAACATATAATAGTTGTACTTTTCGAAAATTTAATTTTTCGCAAAAATCTGAAGGGGGTAGGTCAGGATTTTTTGCGATTTTCGTAAATCGCTCGCCATTTCCACAATTTTTTAGATATCAATCTGATTCTTTCACTGGCTTATTCGGCTTCGGATTCCGCGTCCAAAACGTCCTCGATCATTTTAATAGCTCAAAAATTACGGAAATTACGTGCGATTTACGAAAATCGCAAAAAATCCTGACCTACCCCCTTCAGATTTTTGCGAAAAATTAAATTTTCGAAAAGTACAACTATTATACATTGATCTACCGTAAAATTTCCCAACTAAAACAATGGTACAAGTTTCAGATCGCTATCTCAAAAATTGAGCGAATGCCGTTCAAAAAACCGCCTGAATTTGAGGATTTTTTACGATTTTCGTAATTTGCTCGCCATTTCCACAATGATTAAGATATTAAAACGATCCGGGACGTGTTGGACGCGGAATTCGAAGCCCAATAAGACAGCGAAAGATTCAGGTTGATATCTAAAAATTTGCGGAAATGACGAAAGAATTACGAAAATCGCGAAAAATCGTAGAATTCAACCAGTTTTTTAGTCGGCATTCGCTCAATTTTTGAGATAGCGATCTGAAACTTGTACCATTGTTTTAGTTGGGAAATTTTACGGTAGATCAATGTATAATAGTTGTACTTTTCGAAAATTTAATTTTTCGCAAAAATCTGAAGGGGGTAGGTCAGGATTTTTTGCGATTTTCGTAAATCGCTTGCCATTTCCGTAATTTTTGAGCTATTAAAGTGATCCTGGACGTTTTGGACGCGGAATCCGAAGCCGAATAAGGCAGTGAAAGAATTATTTTGATATCTAAAAAATTGTAGAAATGGCGAGCGAGTTACGAAAATCGCAAAAAATCCTGACCTACCCCCTTCAGATTTTTGCGAAAAATGAAATTTTCGAAAAGTGCAACTATTATACATTGATCTATCGTAAAATTTCCCAACTAAAACAATGGTACAAGTTTCAGATCGCTATCTCAAAAATTGAGCGAATGCCGACTAAAAAACTGGTTGAATTCTACGATTTTTCGCGATTTTCGTAATTCTTTCGTCATTTCCGCAAATTTTTAGATATCAACCTGAATCTTTCCCTGTCTTATTGGGCTTCGAATTCCGCGTCCAACACGTCCCGGATCGTTTTAATATCTTAATCATTGTGGATATGGCGAGCAAATTACGAAAATCGTGAAAAATCCTCAAATTCAGGCGGTTTTTTGAACGGCATTCGCTCAATTTTTGAGATAGCCGTCTGAAACTGGTACCATTGTTTTAGTTGGGAAATTTTACGGTAGATCAATGTATAATAGTTGTACTTTTCGAAAATTTCATTTTTCGCAAAAATCTGAAGGGGGTAGGTCAGGATTTTTTGCGATTTTCGTAAATCCTCTGCCATTTCTACAATTTTTTAGATATCAATCTGATTCTTTCACTGCCTTATTCCGCTTCGGATTCCGCTTCCAAAACGCTCAGGATCACTTTAATAGCTCAAAAATTACGGAAATGGCGAGCGATTTACGAAAATCGCCAAAAATCCTGACCTACCCCCTTCAGATTTTTGCGAAAAATGAAATTTTCGAAAAGTACAACTATTATACATTGATCTACCGTAAAATTTCCCAACTAAAACAATGGTACAAGTTTCAGATCGCTATCTCAAAAATTGAGCGAATGCCGACTAAAAAACTGGTTGAATTCTACGATTTTTCGCGATTTTCGTAATTTGCTCGCCATTTCCGTAATTATTGAGCTATTTAAGTGATCCCGGACGTTTTGGACGCGGAATCCGAAGCTGAATAAGACAGCGAAGAATCGTTTTGATATTTAAAAAATTGTGGAAATGGCAGGCAAAAACTGGTTCTTTCGCAGTACAAAGGTCAATTATTAATACGCATAAACTATAACTTCTATATCGTGTTCTTATTAATAATCGACGGACATCCTAGATTCGAACCGAAAATGGTAACGTAGCGAGTGACACTAAAATGGTAAGAGGGCTCTAGAGCCCTCCAAACCAGTGACATCGAAAACCATGGGGATGATTGGTCTATCCAATACCTCGTCTGTGGTTATATTATCGCCCAGGTACCGACGTTAGCGGCACGAACCACCACCCCGTGGCCCCGGGACCGTGCTCTACGTGAATGCGAAGCTTGAAATCGCGCCGAGGATTAGTAACACTAGACACGGCCGGATCGCCGCGGACCTATTCGTGATCCCTAAAACCGTTTAGGAGGAAAGATAACGAAGTGTCCAGTTCCCCCTTGCGAAGTATGAAACTTGGATACGGGGGATTCTGTGTCGGAATTTTTGTTATCCGACCATCTGAAATGGTAGTCGATTCGGTCGTTCGTGATACTCTCCTTCCTGCGTGGCGGAGGATACACCCGGGAAAGCGATTTTTTTTTTATTTCAAGGTTCCGTCGGTAGACTGTCTCTCATTGGTATTTAATAACGGGACACATGTTCCATTTGTCGATGACAGAAGTGACTTAATACGGTGTAATTTAATATCATCTGGGATTGATTTAATGAAATTAAAATACTTGGCAATGTTACAGGATTAAGGTGGCCTTATTTCACTTGGAATGAGAGAAAGTAGGTCGCGCTGTGGCTTAATTACAGATAACTTTGAAACTTTTAAATGAATCCTTTAATCAACGTCTCATCAAAACCCCATTAACATATCTCCTACGTCAAAAGACATGTAAAAAAGACAATAAACTATATTTGTCCTTAGAAGGGCGAAGATTCGAAAACAGATAAAATCTCGCAATAGAAACCAGGTTCGCAACAACTCAACCCCCTCGACCACCCCATTGGAAATCCGCGATGGCGGTCCCCTGGTAAAATGTAGTAGAAATTATCAACTCCGAGATCCCGTTCAATTAACCCGATTTGAGGTCCGCCAAGAGGTCCGTTTGATCGAGATATCGCGCGGCCCTTTAACGAGTAACCGATGTCAAACGCAGCTAGAGACAGGGCCGTACATACGAAGTGGAGGAACGAAGGAAAGGGAGGTCCCGGGTCATTCGCGGGGGAATATACCGAATTCGTGATATATCCAGCAGAACCAACTATTAATTTGGTTCCCAGGCGGTAGTAGGAGGGGTGCCTCTCGAAAGGGGGGTGAAAGAGGGGTGGAAAGCGGGACCAGAAAGCCTCCGGGGCAACAGATTACTGTGTACGGCCTATGAATCCTCTCCCCCTTCAGTTTCCCTTTCTCTCTCTCTCTCTCTCTTTTCTCTCCCTTACCCATCTCCTGGTCGACGTGGCTGGCCCGTGAAGTTAATAATCATCAAAAGTCACAGTGTTTGTCGAGGGCGGCCGCCCTTTGTGCGCCCACGCGTGCTCCTGACGCTAATATGACTCTACCCGGGCTTTATTACGAGTTATTAGAGTTATTACATCGGCGACGGATTTTCGCGTGCACTACGCTGCAACTTTTCCGGGTTACATGTGTTTTTTTTTTCTCAGAGACTTCCGATTAACGCAGAAGTCGAGGTCTGTGTATCCTAAGGGAATAGATTCCTTAGAAGATTCAGGGGGGAAACGAAAATTCCCTAGGAAAATATTTAACACAGACTGTTAGGTGTAATTTAGTTTCTAAAAAAATATATTTTGATTTTTTATGATTCCAAAGGGATGATTAGCCTTCGATGATAAGTGGACGGGCCCCCGAAATCGAAATGCCGGAGATTTGTTCGAGTGAAAGCAACATATTGATTACCCTTTCATTTTCGGTCGCACGAATTTCACAGGGACGGGGGGTTTCGATCGGTTTCCGCTGACCTATGACAAGCGACTAGGCGTTCTACGACTAGGAGCCGTTTACACGGGGTTGCGGGCATATTGCTCGGTAAATAGACCGGTAGACAAAGGGTGCATTCAGTGGAAACTGATTTCGCGGGCCGCCGTACGAAAAAGGGATCTACGAGAGACAATGAAGGCGCAGTGTCAAAATACGAAGACCATACGGCTAATTTGGCGAATTTCTGCGTGCCTTATTCACGCGAAACACCCTCGCGATTATGTCGAAGCAACACACGGGACCCTGTTGTTTTTTCACCCCCGTATTGTGACCGAGTTTTTATTCTCAGGAAGGAGAACGCGTAATGACAGTGGCGGCACAGAGATGAAGAACGAATTTTAATCTCACCGCAATTAGTGGTTTTTCCTTTAAATTCTTTTTTGTGGGGCATGATCTTGGAACTACCGCGAATTCCAGAAAATTTGCAGTCCGGGATATGTGTATAGAAGAATTACTCAAAGAATTAATGAACGGTGTTCAACGGGATTACAGCAGGCTCGTGGGATTTCAATATTTTTAATTTATTTCTCCTTTATTCCACCCTTGCTTCTTCCGTTCGTTGTAGACCCCTCTTTCCTTCGACATCGACAGGGTCTTAATAAGAAGGATCGAATTTCAGGGCACGTTTCGTGTTCTTGACACTTCCGTGTTTCTCCAATCATTGAGAAAGTCGACCGTCGGAAATCGTCTAAAAAATCCCTCCGCCCTTCTACCTACCCTCCTTGTGCCTATATAATTACCGATACATTGTCGCTCGTGTAATAATTCTCCATCATTCTTTACGTACCGTTCTGTCTTTAATCACATCTCTCATTGACATTTAAAAAACAAAATTTAATAAATCCCCCGTGAGAATATATATCAAGAAAATATTATTTAATAATTGACTTTCATCGTGTATTTCCCATTCTCTCTTCTCGGTTTCCGTGACTTTCTGACGCGAACGATTTTCCCCGTGTCCTTTGAAGGATCGCAGACGGTTCATTGTTCGGTAATATGGCCGCATCCGGATCCTCTCGACGGACGAAACGGACGGATCCGTGCGGTATCCGTCGCCGACGTACGACGGAGCCGTTTATCCTTCATTGTAAAAGTGAAATCGCCTCGTGTTTGGGATGTTATTTGTAGCACATTAGTATTGTATCGCAGTACGCCGGGTTAGACCGGGGTGTTGGAGTGTTTAAGGGTGATTACACGCAACGACAGGGGTGGCTTTATTGGAGAAGGTTGCCAGTGGTACTCACACGATCACCGTTACCACCCTTTTCAATTTCATCTGTCACTATACTATTCACAACCGACTAACCCTACCGAATCATTTCTACATCCAGTTCCAAACATCCCTGAATCCATAGACATCAAAGGCAACATCATTGTCTACTTAAACATCCAAACACTCTATCACAAACACACACCCAAACATCTTAGAATCAACATTATCCCATTCGCGAAGAATTTGAATTCCAAAATAAAAAAGTCAAGAATAAAGATTCTTTCCGTTCAAAAATCCTATTCATACGATATATATACATCTATCTACGTGATACGCGGCGTGGTTATCAAAGTCGTCCGATTCGCCAAAGCGGCCCCCAGTGATTAGCTCGAAACCGGAAAGCCCCGTGCAATTGATTTAACTCGTACGAGTTGTACGAGTCACGCCGCACCGTCAATTATCCGCAAATGTATCCGCACTGCGGATGCATAGACACACCGGGTGCTCTTTCCGCCACATTGCGGAGCCTTCGGGTTTCGAAATGAGAACGACTGTACGGGATTGAATTTGCCCGACAGTTTGACAAGGCCGTGGTAGAAGGGGAAATAGTATAGACTAGGGTAGGAAGGAGGACCGACGGACGGGGTGGGCAAGAGGGGAAGGGGGGGAGGGGTGTATAAAAAGCACGGTGAATAATAGACTCCAAACCCTCTCCAAACATCTCCCTTCTCTATGCATACCACGGTCACGGTACCCCTGGACCGGAATCTAGGCTTATATTCGAAACGTGTCCGCCTCCGTGCCCCCTTCAACTACACCGACGATACTTGCTTTGATAAACTTGTAATACACCCGAAACGAGAACTAACTGTCCGCTACTGTTTTCCCTGGCTGGGATTAACGCGTGTCTGACTAGCAATTCTGTTTTACTATGTGAGTGTATATATATGTATTTATCTTTTCTACGGTATCGGATAGATTTCGAGAAGATTCTAGGATTCTATTTTATATTTGTAATGATATTTGGGATAGTATTGTAAGTGTATTGGAAATACATAGAAAGAATGAGAAAGAAGATTCTATGGGTGAAGATACAGGGAGAAGATATGTTTCTTTTACAAAGATTTTACCGCGATCGTAGAATTTCGTAAGGAAAAGTCTTTTCAAGTGTTCCACGCGTACTATCCACACGTTTCTCACCTTTGAAAGAACAACTCGATCACAGGAATCAGTGTCGTCGAGTTCGCGAGAGCGTGAGACGCGCGATGACACCTCGGGCCCGCAACTCTTTCGGGGGTCCAGCGATCGAGCAATGGCGAACAATGGACGAAAATCTGTTAATACCCGGTGCGACGACAATGTGCCCGACGTGGCGTGAGCGTCTCGAATACCTTTTTACCGGCGCTAATCCGCGTTCGACGAGCGGAGGCCGGGTCGGCGAGGATAAAGCGATCATCGTCCCGGAAAAAAAATAGAAAAGAGACGGGACCGGGAACACTGGGATGGCGGAAGGTGAAAAAAAAAAGAGAAAAAATGGCAACGATGCACCGTAGATGGAAAAGTGATTTCTGGTCGCGATAGGATGGCCCGTCTGATGGCCGTCACCGTATGTCACCGATCGAAAGATCGGCGAGAGCCGTTACGCAGCCGCCGGAACGACGTTAACGTCGATATTTGCCTGTAACGGACCGCGCGGAGATCGCGAAGCTCCAGCAGGTTTCCGTTGGCGGTGTAACAAAGTGGATTTCTGTCGATGGTAACGCCGTTTGGCGTCGACGGAACTTCGTTCCGAACGTTTTTCGACGCTCGCGACGGCCGGCGGGACGCGAGAACTGTTACGTCGAGCGTCGTTCCGACGATCAGCGTTCGCATTTCCATTCTCGTTTGATTTTACTCGCAATCCGACTGCGATACACATGGGCACATTTTTATATTGTTTTATTCAGTCGTTCGTTCGATAGAGACAGTCTTGTAATATGAAAAAAAAGGGAATGAGGATCTGACGTCGACAAGGTGAAAAATGAAAAAAAAAGGGGATCGCTAAGAACAAGCGTCGCGGAACATAGGCCCGGCCGTCGCGACGCGAGCGTTCAATTTTAATCCCGGAATTACTTCCATTTTATTCCAATTTTCCTGCATTTAAACCGTCTAAGCGAGTTTACCTTCGCAATATCATTGCCGTGGAGCGTCGCCGTTCCCCCGTGGGAGGTGAGCGCGAAAAGAAGAAGACGCAGAAGAGGAAGAGGAAGAAGAAGAAGAAGAAGTGGTGGGATGAGAACCGAAACACGGATGGAGATGGAGAAGGTAGAAGTACCTACTCTAATAAATTTACCAGGTAAAATGGTTAAGCCGCGTTAGCCCTGTTCTTTATATTTCCGCGAGAGGAGGGAAACAGCTCCGGCCAGCAGGCGCGACCTCTCTCTCCCTCTCTCTCTCTCTCTCTCTCTTCTCTCTCTCCTCGAGAGAAAAGTAGGCGAGTATTACGGGAAGCAACGGTACCAACAGAGACGGGGCGAGAAGAAGAGGATATATAAGAGATACGAAGGGAAATTCGCTTATTTTCCCATCATTTCAACGTGGCATCTTGTCCGTGCCCTTTCCTCATCCACGGAGCCGGGAAAGAAAATTGCTTCTCGTCCTCGAGAGCGGAATATCGTCCTGATGAGCCCGGGAATGCCTCGATATCCGTCCTCGAAACCCCTCTCCCGTCACCTGCTCACTCTTTCTCTATTTCTCTCTCTATCTTTCTCTCTGTTTCGAGTAGAGTCATTCCATCCAGGCATCGTTTCTTCCAAGGTTTTCGGACACGTTTCCCTTTCGTCTCACCACCCCTCTCTCTTTCTCTCTCTGTCTCTCCTTTCACCGGGGAACATTGAATTTCTCTCGTTATTTATTATTCGAACGCGACACCTTGGGGTGAACTGGGAATGGTGAGGCAAGCGCAGGGAGTTAAACAGGAAATTATGGAGCGGATTACATAATAAAACGAGAGGAGAGCGACGACGCGGGATCTAGTTTGTTTTCTAGATGCCGCGTGCTCTCGGAACGAGAGGGGGTGGTAATGCTGGCGATGGTGGTCGGGGTGGATTATTCGTTACGACGGAAGTCTTCGCCGGGAAAATGTGATTGGAGGATTCAACGAGTCCGGGAGGGCTGGTTCTAGGCGTAAGTTCGGTGTCGAGTTCAAGGGGTGGATAACGGTTTTGTAAATGATAGCCGGAGGAAACTTTGTACTCGTAGATTATTGCCAGGATTTCGTTCACCCAGAAAAAAAAATGATGAAAATGAAGGGCACAAAAAATTAATACACGTGGGGAAATTGTTACGATTTTACGTGTGCGAAGAAGAACACGTGAGACTTTGTGAAACGTAAAACATTCGCGAGTTGGCCGGCATGTTAACGTGGTCACCGCGTTTATGAGTGTTTAAGGTTTTACAGGACTGCCGGCAACGAAACAACCGCGAGTTCAAGGAAAAAGAAACGTTTGAGCTCGGCGTGTAAACAAAAGTTTCGGAAAATGCGCGCTGTTATCTCGCCGGCAAACAGAAAGAAGTATGACGCGGGCGAACGTAATTCCGTAATTTCTCGGACTTTTTCCGCGGACGTCACCGCGAACGGAATTTTTTTTAAATCTCGTCACACACACGCGAAATGTGAGTACGTTAATTTCCGGCGGAACCGTTCGTCCGATACTTAGAAGAAATTTATGGGAAAGATTCTTCTTCCTTGATGGAAGTAACTCGAAGATCTTTGAACCATAATGTTTTTTCATTTGAATCCACTTCTTTATATCATTTCTTAATTTTTCTCTCAAAGTAGGTTGCAAGGAGAGTATAATATAGTCCTTCGATATCCTCTGTAAAGTGTGACTCTTTTAATTTCTCTCGTTCGAAGTAACGTGACGAAGCGATTTCACGAGCAACAAAAAAGAATACCGTATCGAATCGTTTCGATCATTCACGCTACCATCGATCGAGCTCTATTCTCTCTCATGTCTCTCTTTTTCTATCCATTGTAAAATTCGGTAGCCAGATTCAGCCACGTAGCCGTCACTTTTATACAATAAAAAAAAGAATGAAACAACACATACACCAGTATGACATACTCTATTCGAAGGATCTAATCTAATTCATCATCCCCTCGGAGCATGACGTTTAAAAACGTCGCGAACAATATTCCAGGCAATTCTCTAGTAATTGACACTTGATTACGAAATTAGAAAGAAAAGAAAAAGGTATACCCGACTGCGAGACCCTACGCCTCCGACGCCCAGTCAGGGCGCCAAATAGGGCCTATCGGTGTGTCTCCGCGTCGCTGAATAATTCATAAGGCAAGAAGCAGCAGCAGCAGCCGATGCTTATCGCGATAGACTTTAGCGGGCTGCCAACAGCAGCCATGTTACAATAAAGAAATCAACATGGCCGACCCCCACCCTACGAACGGCAGTCGCGGCCGTTTCTTGCCCTTCTCCGTCGGGGTCCACCTCGTGGAAGCGTCGTCACGTCGCTCACTTTCGATTTCGCCCTCGTTACCCTCCCGATGTCGAAGGGTGGCGCGGACTCACCCTTAAACTCCCTTCTTACCTCCTTTTCTTACCCCAAGCTGCCTCCAGGGGTGGACCGCGCTCCGCCCAGAGACATTTCTGCAACCCTCCTTTCGGCAGCGAGGCAACGGAGAGAAAGAGAGAGAGAGAGAAAGAAAGAGGGAGAGAACGTAAGGGAGACGGGGAATTTAAAGAAAAGGGCAGAAAGGGAGTGCGAAGGATAGAAAGGAACGTAGAGAGGGGAGAGAAACGGGGATAAGAGATCTTTGGCAGCCACTTTTCTCGCCCACCGTTAAATCGGGGCGCCAAAAGAACTCCATTTTCTGGTGTGGCTGGTTTTAGGGGGTTGTCTCTCCTTTTAAAGCCGCGTTCTGTATAGATTCACCCTTCGCTTTTTCACGAAAAAATTTTCCGCTTGACCACTCCCGCGTTGTGCCTATCCCAAATGAAATTTCTTTTGGGACCGTTCCACGAGAGATTTTCTAAATCACATTGACACTTCTGGTATCATTCTATTCTCATCAATATCCTTCGTACCAGGGTTTAATTAAACTACTGTAATTATCTAATTCGATAATATTATTCTGTTTCAGGTGTGGTTTCAAAATAGACGAGCAAAATGGCGCAGACAGGAGAAAATGGAAGCCGCGAGATTGGGCCTTAGCGAATATCATCACGCGGCTAATATGAGGTAAATTATATATAGATTTTCTAATTCTCTCATTAATTATCATATTTATGGATCTTTGAGAACAAATTCTGTAATTTCTGTGCAGAAACGTGGCAGGGCCCGCTCTGGGATTACCTGGGGATCCCTGGCTGACTCCTCCGGGACTATTAAGCGCCCTTCCTGGCTTCCTTGCCGCACCTCACACAGGATATCCCAGCTATCTGACGTCGCCGAGACGGTTGCCGTCGCCGCCGAACGTCGGCGCCGTTGGAAACGCCGTGCCGGGTAAGATCCTAATAATGTTTCCTGAATGAGGCACGTAATTCAAATCCGCGGTAGCGATTCAGCCGTCGTCGACCGGTAGCGATGTAATTCGAAAATTGAAAAACGTAGATTCAAATTACCGCGACGTATTTACATATATTTCAATTAAAATTCTATCTGGAAAATTCGTAACGTTAATTTCCATCGCTGAGAAATAACGTACAACGTTAGATATTTTTCGATTTAACCCTTAAAAGACTGACCTCGGTCCTCGAATGATACCTATCCGTTCTTTTTTTTTGTTATCTAAAACATTATTCTCTCATTAATAATTGTATATTCTAATAATTGTTCTTCAACAAAGCGTACAATTTTAACGAGATCTTCTTTCTTTCCCGCATCAACCTCAGTCGGTCAACTATGTAAGTATTTTAACGTCAGTCTATTAAGGGTTAAAATATCATACCTATCAACCTGGCATGCCCTTGCAATCAGGCCCTTCTGACCGGAAGTCGCTTCTGTTCCCCAGGGCCCCTCAGCGGCGTTCCCAGCATAGGGGGTGGCGTCCCGGCGCCACCTCCTAGTCCTCCAGGTCACGACCCGCGGACAACTAGCATCCAGGCCCTTCGGATGCGGGCCAAGGAACACGTCGAGAGCATCACCAAGGGCCTCCAGATGGTCTGAAGGTTAACGTGCGCCGCGACGCCGCCGACGACGGCGTGACGAGATGCCTGGAGACGAGACGGTTCCCGTTGGAAGCTTTTGGGACTTGCGGGTGTATCGAAATGTACAAGGACGATGATGGGGGGAGAGTTAATTTCGGTGTAATTTTTCTTTTTTTAATTTAATTTAACTTTCGACACGGTTTGTCATGGGATAAATTAGAATTCGTTACGTCATTTAATGCAAGTGACGAATGGATTTTTGTGAAGGTCATTAGATAGAGTCAGGTTGATTTTTTTCTATTGGATTAATTTCATGGGGTACCACGTACTAGCTGATGATACAGTGCAATAGTGGGCGAATACAGCCAGATGTGGTTTTTCTTTTGTAGTGTAATCGAGAGGAGTAGATTTAAGATCCAAAGAGACGTTTGGTTAGATCAACACCCTTACAAACCTAAGCTCCCTCCCCCCCAGTTTGAAAATACTCCCAATCGTACGAATGAGACCTGCGACGGGCCCCGACCCCCCACCTCCCCTAACTTCCTGAACAATTTACGGCTCAGTAAGTAATATATACGTTATAGTTTTAAAACGAAGTTGATGGTGTTGGTTCTCGTGAACAACGCGGGGATGAACAGTCTCATTCACACGGATTAGGTTTTCGTTGTGTAAGTTCGAAAGAGTTCGGTACTTACCTGTCTCTGAAGTACCGTCGTTCATAATTTCGTGTACGTGTTTTACGTTTGGCACGTTTCCCGTGGAAAAAGAGAAAAAAAAACGAATCCGTCGGAAAGTCTCTATGTGTCTCGGAAGAAAACAAAATTAAACGATCGATTAATTTCAACGTCACGGAAAGACAGATAGAAACTTTTACGAACGGAGACCGAGATGAAGTGCGGTCAATTTTCGGAAATACTGGACTTTTTTTTTTATAGTGTGGAGGGTAACGTGTTGAATGATAGTGTGTTTGAGGGAATACGCGTGCGTACGCGCACACAGACACAGGCGAGAAGGGGGGACCGTACGAAATCGAACGCAGAGAAAAAACACAAAAAACGAAGTTCGCTTTGTAGTGACATGTGATGTATAAAGTTCTACGTAGAGGCTATGGGGTCCGACCTTGAAACGATAAAACCGCGAGCAACAACGTGATGTTTTCCGCGGGGAGAGATCAGCGAGCCAATTGGAAAACGTATGGAAATCGAAACGTCGCGGGACGAATCGTCCCGGTCATGTAATCGACATGTAATTAGCATAATTGTGTTGATAATTATGTACCTACCTTGGAGAATAGTGTAATTTTGGCGAGCGACCGGAAGTGAGAACACTCGTCAATTTTACCGGGATCTCCGACGTGACGTCATATCGACGACATGTGTCGGAAAGTCATATTTTTTTTCTCCCATTTTTAATTTCCGTTTTTTCATTTTTCGCGACAACGTCTCTCCGCGTTCGACGCGAGTGTCACGCGAGTGTTCTTCGGCGCGACGAACTCTTCCAGAATTGATAGCCGCGAGATCGTCGAATGATGAAAACCTCGGGACACGCGGCGAGAGTTTCACAGAGGGACTAGAGAAGTATTTCTTGTAGCATATAGAATTAAAAGTACAGAGGAAAAGACGCATTTTGACATAAACAATATTCTGCAGTATTAATACGTTAAGGCGAGACGAATTGTGCATATTACGTGTAAACGTCCTACGGTATGTAAATTCCGGAAGCCTTAGAAGAGGATTGGTACGACGAACGAAAATCGAAATGTTCGCGTCGAACTGATTATTAATTTCTTTTCGTTTCATCGATTGTTACGAAAAAACAAAGAAACGAAATTGATTACGAGTTATTTCGCGAGAGTATGCCAGTCAGCTTCTAGGTTCCGTAAAACAAAAAAAAATAAACGGTGAGAGCATGTAGTGGGTGAAGAAGAAGAAAAAAAAAATGGAACGTAGACAGTTACCCGCCCCGAAACGTCTAATTTGTATATATACCTGCTCGTGATAAAATAAAAAATTTGATGTACATATTTAATCATACCACATCGTTTGAACAGGATCCCCTTTACTGAAATAAAATCGCTGAAGCCGATAGTCATTCGTCAGGATGAAATTGCACGTTTTGTGAAAGCCCTTAATGAAAGTCCTTTTCCTTCGTTCCAAATGGTTTTCGTTTCTTTTTTTTTATGGAAATCGCTAGCAATCGGATTTTCAATCTATCTATACCGTCGCTCTATACGCGAGTATCAAGGAACGACAAAAAACAAAATGAATCTAAATGTAGTCGATGTATAGGCTGGTGAGATTTCTTTTTCTCGTCCTCTTTTTTTATTTTTCTACCTCCCCCGACGGAATATGAGTTCTAGTTCAGTGGGTCTCAACGCCGACGGAAACAGTCGCGGGGATTTTTAATTGTTCCGCGCGAAGTCTTAGGTATTTGTTAAGATATTAGCATTTCAAAGAACGATTTCAATTAAGTCGTAATTAATTTCGCGGAGAACGTCGGGCGAAGTTGCCGGCGTACACCTAATTATTCTCCCTACTTTCGACTTAATTGAAATCGAAGATCGTCGGGACAAACGGAGGAGTCTGTGGGAACCGACAAAAAAAAGGGGGGAAACAAATTAAACCCCATGGAAAAAGCGTCAATTTTCTTAACCAATGAACAATCGAAAAATGAACAGAACAAAAAAACGGGAGATTCTTTAATAATTTCATTTTCCCTCGATACCTCGTCTATCGACGGTAGGGTGGGAGGTGAAAAAAAAGAATACCCCCTGCTCTAAAAGCGGATATTCATTTTTCTTAAGAACCGGTCGCCGCATAAAATCGATAGACAAGATGAAAAAACCAGGGTGGAAAAATTATAATTGATAAACGTGAAGGCATGGGGTGGTGAGGTGGCACCGTCAATTTATCCAGCATGCCGTAGCACCGTCGGTACAAAGGGAAATATATATTGAAAATCTGAAAAACTGCATAAACTTGACTCGGAAATTCGCAGTCGCGACAAACGTGCAAGCTGGTCATCTTTCTCGACGCCGACGGGGATATATGCTTTCCATCGGCTAGCTGGGTAGGCTGAAATAGAAAAAAAAAGAGAGAGAAAATAAAAAAGAAAAAAAGAAAAAGTGGAAAGAGAGAAGAAGCGGGGCCGTTGACGGGGCGTGAAAGGATTCGACGTTAACAGCACCAACAACGGCAGGTCGGTGGAACAATGGTGCTGAATGGTCCCTGAACGATTAGGTATTCCAATCGTCGCGTTTAGGGGTCGCTGTGAAGTGCGGCAGAGGGTTGGAAGGGGCCGGCGGTAAGAGGGTGGCAGAACTCACCCAATAAAATGGTAATTCCTGTTTGCAGAAGTTAACCATGCGAGCGAGCCTGGAGATTCGAGTCCATGCGTACTCCCTAACTCCAAAGACTAATAATACTCGGCGCAAAGTGCTACCAACAGTGATATACATAGTTGCACCGGGACGAAGACGTGTTGGTGCCTAGCGATCGCGGGATCGTTAACGGGGATTCTTTCGTACGCGAGAAATAAAAAATGATTGGGCTACAATCGAGTCGGAGAAATATAATCTGAAACACTTTGGAATTTCCGTTGTACCATAGAAAACTGGGTGAACTGGGGAACTTGGTGTTTTAATTATACATATGTATATTTATATATTCTAGAAGAAAATTGACTCGGAAACAGTAAGTATTAATCACTTGAATTATTACCAAAATCGTCCCGAGTAAACGAATCGAAAATTAGAATCAATGAAATCCGAAAACGTGGAACACCGTAACCGATTGTTTCGCAAGAACGGCGTTGTACGGCACCGTATAAATTACTGTTTAAACGAGTCCGTCGAGGCGAGATTTTGTTAATTAACACCGTCTATGCCGTGACTTTAGACCTCCCCAAAATTTCCTGCTCCACCGGCGGAAATAATTACCGTCTAAAGGGGACACACACCGTTTTACACGTACCGTAGTGTATTGAAGTAATAGCCGAATGTAGCTTGTAATTAATTTGGCCTAGCTAACCGATCACCAGTGCCGCGTATATCACATTAAGGACCCCGGGTACAGAGATTGAAGGCGGCAGGCAATCTCTTAAGGGTTGGAATTGGCACGGAAATCGTGGCTTTATTAAATTTGTTTAGGGACAGGTGAGGGGGAGAGGTGGAGAGGGAGGGTGGGAGGGTAGAGTGATGGGGGGAAGGGGAGGGGAGGGGGAGGGGTGAGGGTAAGAGGACCTAGATTCTAGCCGAACCCGTCGTCTGTCTAATATTGCTCGATGCCTGGCCCTGCCTAACCTTATTGCCCCGACAAAGTAAAGAACCGACAGGAGACCCGAATAAGACCAGTTTAGGACGAACCAGATCAATGAAACACCAAACCAAACCCGCCGGAATCTTCAAACAGTCCCGAAGACAATTCGGTGCCTCCGTACCGAAATGGATGCCGAATGTTGGAAAGTAATACGATTACCCCCTTTGAGGCCGCGCCGAAACGTTGGCCCGGGCGGACTTTTTAATATCGCCGGGTTACCTACCCGACGACCGATGTAAACTGGTTGGATTTTTTATTATTCGTGTTTTTCTTTTTTTTTGTTAACTCGTGACGTGGGGAAGACACAAATTTTCGGCGGGCAACGAATCGTACGGTGAAACTTTTTACGAGTGATTCAGGTGCGAGAGATTCACGGCATGGTTTCGGTAACTTGAGATATGAATCTGAAGAAACACCTGAAAGAGAGAGAGAAATAAAAAGAGTGAGAGAAAAGGGAAAGAGTAGGTTCGACGGATGCAGCGACGCCGCGTTCGTCCGACTGTTTAGCATTATTAATTAGAGCCGAAGTCATTCTAAGTTGGCAAGTACATAAGCAGAAATAATATTTGCACTGGCGTTCATTA
The DNA here is from genome assembly GCA_917499265.3 of Mimumesa dahlbomi. Taxonomy (NCBI): domain Eukaryota; kingdom Metazoa; phylum Arthropoda; class Insecta; order Hymenoptera; family Crabronidae; genus Mimumesa; species Mimumesa dahlbomi. The sequence continues at coordinate 9,019,537 of OU824126.1, forward strand.
GACGTGGCAGAGGGGCACGAGATGGCGCCGCAAACGGGACGGATTCTCATTAAAATAACCTTGCCTTTCCTTTTCGCCGGGAATCCCTCCTCTCCACGAGCACCAGCCGGTCGTGGCAGAGAGAGAGAGAGAGAGAGAGAGAGCGAGAGAGAGAGGGGAAAAAAACGAAAGCAACGGGAAAGAAAAAGAAAAAGAAGAAGAGGAGAAGAATAAAATGGCGTGGGAGGTAAGGGGGAGGGAGAGGGGGTGGAAGGGGGGTTGGAACAAAGTGAACGAGGCAGCCGCTGTGGATAGGATAGGCAATCCAACCCTCTCTTCTTCTCTCGGCGTCGCGGCGCCCTTTTCCAACCCCCGCTTTTCCATCCCTCTTTATCTGTACGTGTCGGAGACTGCGAGTAGTAGAAGAAGAAAGGGGTGGCGGGACAGGTGAAGCGGTGGGGCAACGAGTTACGGGGTAGTTTGGCTACCACTAGGTAACTTAAATGAAAGTCGCGGTTACCCCCTTAACGCGAAAATACGCTGAGGGAAAATTTCGTTTTTTCACCCTGATTAATGTAATACCCGACGCTGCTCCTGGCCACGCTAATTGGTCATTCCCGTGTCTCTCGGCTTTGACTCTCTCTCTTTTCTTTTTTTTCTACCCCCGCTCTCCCCCCGTTCTCCTCCACCCCCGTAGGTTTTCATCGTCTGCAGGTGGAGAAAAAAGAGAAAAAAAAAAAGAACATCCGAATGCGTCGACGCACACGCGACGACCGTTCCGCGGGTTCTTTACGCGGTGACCGGTTTAAAGGGTGGAGAAGTGAAATAAAAAAGGCGCGTTTCGGAAAATCCGATACGGCAACGGTGGAAATTTTAACGAGCGCCAGTCTGGGGAAATTAAAACGAGGTACCCGGGGTTTAACGTGATTTATTCGGAAAATGAGTTTCGAAACGGTGTTCCGAGACGCGGGGCGAGCGAATTAAAATACGCGACTTGTCACCCGATGATTTGTGTATTTTCATACAGAGGTTATTGCGTCGCGATGGTGATCGTGCGTACGTGTGAAAATCGTTCTGATTAAACAAACCTAAATGCGACGAGGTACAATTTTCAACAGTCGTACGTTGCGTTCTGTATCATTAAAAGATAATTATAAAATATCCTCATTAAAAGCCCCGGAAAGTGATTCATGTGTGGGGGGAAGGGGGTGACGAGGTGGGTGGTGTAGGGGTGGAAATTTTTCCACAGCGAACACTCGGCCAAATAATATTTTTCATTCGCACACTCGCATTATAAATCGCATAATCCACTTGTCTGCCATTCGACGGCAATCAAAATCTACATTTTCCGAAACGAAATTCATCATTATAATACTACCAAACGATAATCCATTAAAACATCCGTATAAAAAGCACGCACCCACACACACGTACACGAGGGGAGGGGAAAAAAAAAGATGAAAACGAAATTTCTCCATGGGTATTCAAACGAGACGACCCCCCTTTGCCAATTTCCCTCCCCCCGCCCCTCCCCCGTTTCCTCGCCGCGAAACGTCATAAATTGCGAGACAGCATAATAAAACGATAATAAACGTCCACGTACGGCGAACCGTCGCATTTGGTGCTTTAATTAAACAATTTCGCCAGGTGGATGCACCGTTTCGTAATTGGAAAAAAATCGGCAGAACCGGGGGTATCGGTATCGAAGGGCAACTTCCGGCCGGGTCACGAGCAGGGGTTGGTCAGTAAGGGGGCGGTGGGTGTGGAGAAGTTCCGAAATGAGTACCCGTGCAAATACGCCAGGATTGTTTCTGCCGCTAATTGCTCGGTTTTTTGCAGGGGCTCGGCCAACAATCGATTTGCATTTCAAAGGTAGTCCGGCATAAAAATAAAATGCGCCCCGTTAAAAGTTGACTGGCGGCGCCATCGACTTTGTGTGCGTGTCGATACGTATGTATATATCCTGCCACCCCCTCCTCTTTCTCTCTCTCTCTCTCTCTCATTCTGTCTCTCCCCCTTTCACTTCATCTCCCTCTCTCTCTCTCTCTCTATTCAATTATATATATATATACATAGATATATCCACGCATACCATAAGTTTGATACGTGTGTCTGTGTACATGTATGTATAACGGTCACTTGTGAACGACAAATTGCAAAAAACTCGTGCCGGATTAAAGCCGTCGAGAGAACAACGTCGATTCGCGCTTTTTCCACGCAACGTTGTAGAGAACGCCGATGATTATTCCTGAATATAATGTTTTTAAACTTCAGGACGTAGCAATTGGAATTCACGTGTGCGCGCGCGGAATAAATTGGATCCGATGATTGCGGAACGTTATCGATGGGGTAATGCTCTACTTAAATCGTTCGCGAAAGACGACAATATCATTATTTCCGGTACACACAGCCACACGTTCTTTTAACGGAACAACGAATTCACTTTGAAATTGTTTCACGCTAAATTATACTTTGCCGACCGAGTTATCCGAACGAGGAAAAATATATCCCAAACACGAAAAACGTTCCTGTTAATTGACTATAATTAAATTTCTGTGATTAATAGTCTAGGGGGGTTGTAAAAAATTTCGTGATCGCGATCTAGTTGACGAGTATCAAGTGTATCCCGTACGAATCGAAAAGATTCGGTCACGGTGAGATTCCGCAGGGTGAAACCTCGAGCCGCATCCCCCGACACGGCGAATATTTCGTTTCCTGTGTCGTAGGGTGGGCATGCAGTATTTGATTTTACGCAGTACGCATCGGGCGGTTTCCACGGACGTTAATTATCACTGACCACCTACAGTCCCATTACATTCCAATCGACCCCTTAATCAACGCATGATTGGTGTACTAATTGATTGCTACTCCGTAATTATAACGGTGCACTGCCAGACACCGGTATCGAAACCTCCAAGCATCGAGAAGCGGTCGCACGAATTCGTGCACAATGGAGCTTGTTAATATTGCAAACTATTGAATTACTGCGATTTTTTCCCCCGTTGGATACCGCCCGCAGAATTTTCGCTGGAAATGCGGATTCATTGTACTGTGTACTTTTTATTTAAATGGTTCAACTGGATAGATCTCTCGTTTCTTTAGAATCAGATTCTGTGAAACTATGCAAGGAAATGTTGTATAGTTATAAATGTCAGGAGATTGGGGATGGAAGTTAGAGTGAAGAGTTAAAGTGTAAGGGATGAAGTTCGAAATTTCATCCCCTATTTACGAAACATCTGTAGGGCAGGTGCTGACGCGTAACAGCGGGAACAGGAATGAGAGGAGAGTTTCGGTGGTTCGATGGATAAAAAATCGATAGATTCTTACCCCGAGGGGTAATTTCTCACTGGATGTCGACAACGAAGGGTATCTGCCCTATCAACCTTTGCTCCATTGGTAAGAAAGTTTGTGGATCAATTTTATCAAATTACAGGAATCATTACACATTTATCATTCGTTTGATTAAAATTATTTCACGTCCCGTACTTTGTTTACAAAAATTAATTGATATCTTGAATGTGTATCTCTTTTTACATAAGAATGAAAGACGAGATAGAAGAGTAGACAGAACATTCAGTTGGGTGGCGCGTGTTATGTAGTCGAAACCAAAATTAGCAAAATTTTCGCACCCCTTGCGACCGCAGGGCGGCTAGTCGGAAAACTACCTAGATAAGTATTTATATTGTACTTCGAACTTCATGTTCTGTTAAGAAATCTCATTTTCAGGCATCTCTAGTTATTCTAGTTATTCAGTACATACTTTAACAGGTGATTTCATTCTATTTCCAGTAAAATCTGAGTGTTCATTTCTACCAATTATTCCCACCCTCTCCACTTATGCGTTAAGACAAATTTTAGCGAAACGCCGGTAACGTTAAGAATGACACGAGAATGGTAACGGGTCTTAGGTCCCATTTTTCATGCCACACACATTTCCCCAGGATGTCAGGTCTACCCTTATACATCGTCTCTGGTATCATCCATCTAAATCAGGGATAAGAATATTATAATGTATCAGGTTGACGAATCATCTATCACGTGATGTATTCATTACATCGAATGACTGTAGCTGGAATTATTTCAAATTATCCGTATAGAAATTAATCGTATTGACACGCGGTCGGTGTGATCCCACTCGTTAAAATGGTTTTGGTGAAATCGTTCGCGTTACGGTGCATGCATCCCGCCATAATCGCGCTGTTTACAATTAGTAACATTAATTCATCATGATTTCAAGTCGCGTACATGAGCGAGGCTCGCGAGTCTGTATAGAATTTCATTAAACCGACGGTTAGCCACTCATCGACCCGTAGAACGTAATCGGTGGTCGGATTTGTACCAATTATTAGAAAATGTATATACAAGCGGCTTTGCGCGATCCACGTTCTGTTTGGCAAATATTTAATGACTCTCCATTGGACACCTCTAACAGTCTCGATACCTTTTCTATCAATGGACATTTACATCGCGAATAAATCGAATCAAACTTGAACCAGGGGCCAAACTTATCGAAGACAAGACATTGGAAATAATAAATATCAGAATCAAAGCGAATCCGTCACCGTGCAAGAATTCAATCATATCCCATCCTCATTTCTACGATATATCTAAAAAATTGAAAACCCCCACGTTCAACCTGATACAAAATCGTCCAAAAGAAACCTCCGTCCATCTTTCCCGTTTCACCTCTGAAAATTCCAAACATCAGGCCCTGGCAACGCACAGGTGGAAAATCGGCGACGCGAAACCCGTCCATCGTGGACCACGAGGGGCGACCCGGGTCCACCAGGTCCAGAACCTGCAATTCGAAGTTTTTAATGGAGATTTGCACCGCTCGCCCGGGCCAAAGAGGTCGGTATAATCCAATAGGGCCCCATTGTCTGTCCGTTCTCCGGACATAACCAACCCCCTTCATACCTCTCTTTCTCTCTCTCTTTCTCTCGCTCTCTCTCTCACACCGACACATACACCCTACTATCGCGATACACAACGACGCACAGGAAACACGGACACACGCGAAGACGTGTCCGCATGTATATGGATGCGACACTGCACCGGGAAGCAATGCATATTCAAAATCCAGCCGCGGGCGGCGTGCCAGGGCAACGGAGTCTCTTGTTTTGCTACGGGCATGGAGCACGAGTCCGCAAATTCGGTTACTTCATTTTGAGCCCTGACCAACCAACCCCCCCGCTACCACCCCTCTATCCACCACCTCCAACCCACCCACCCCCCCTTGGTTCGGCCCTGGCCCACCACCCACGCTACCCACCCGACCTCCTTTCACCGACACCATCGCTCCCTTTTCCTCCACCTCCACGTTTACCTCCACCTCTCCCCCTCCTCCACCCCCCCCCACCTCCCCCTTCGACGTAGAAACGCTACGCGTTTTAACCCCTCGGCGTATGTCCGGGGTTATGAATTTTAATAGCTTTACGCCGCGCCACGTGGGGGTGGTAGGTGAGGCACCGAGGTGGGTGGCTGCTCGGGAGGGTGCCAGGCTCGAGGGGGTCTGCAAAAATGGCGGCGGGTTTTTCGCCCGTCAAATTGTCGATAGATTAGATTAGAGAAAAAAATGCGCGCGTGTTTGCGCCGCTCTCCCGCACTGTCTCCTGCTCGCAACGGTGGACGAACGTGGTGAGAGAGAGAGAGAGAGAAAAAGAGTGACAGTGGATGAGAGAGAAGGAAAGAGAGAGATGGGAAACGAACTACACGTGGGAGAGGGGGTGGGTGGGGGAGAGGGAAAAACGAATAACGTCGCGTTCCATAGGCAGCACCGACCTGTACGCGACACGTATTTCTGACCGGTTCGGTATTTTTATATTCTTTTTCCGGAGCATTTTTTTGTTTCAGGCGTTGCCGTCCATCCCCAAATGCGAAAAATTGCGAAATCGTCGCGACGGCCGCGCGCCACGACTCCTCGAACGTCATCTCCGGGGCACCGCGGTGGTGACGGACACGTCGACGGATTCGCGTGGCGAAATTCTTGGGGTAGATGAATGAACCACCCTCGAACCACCCCTTGTACTACCCTTGTGGAAGGGTAAGGTACGCGTAAATTTTATTCTATTTTGTTAGCTGAAAGACTATTTTAATAGACGTTGCGAAACCGATGAATAAAACCGGGGCGGGGGGGGGTGGAGTGTTAACGTCGTTATCACGGTGTTAATATTTAAATAGTTGTCCATCGATTTGTTTTTCATGGAAATATGACGCGCTTTTTTCGGGTGCACTTTCATTAAGTGTCGCGTTATTATTTTCTTTCTCGTTCATTGATTTTTCGTAACTTGTCGAACGTAGTTAAACACGCATCGACTGGGATTTAAAATATACTTTTGGAATGTATTGGGTTGAACGGGGGAAAAAAAAGGATATGAACATTCACGTGTTTCCGTGTGCGACGATAATGTATTAGGAAACTATATAATTCTGTGTGTGTCTGTGTGTAGGAGCGTGTTGTTGGAAGTTTTCTCGTTTAACATGAGACACGCGACAACGGGGCATTGTTCACGCCATAATACACCGGTGGTGTGTTGGTAATGGTGCAGGTCCGAGCGTATGGAAACTTAAATGAGTCGAGATGATTTCTTTTTTTTTACTATTAATTTGAATTTAATTAACACAACCACCGAGGCCGGCATTATGTATTCGAGACAATTACAATTCACATCTGCCGTTTTTTCATTTCTATATAAAGGATTTACAGATTGAAGCATAAAAATAAATTCAATTTCTCGTCGTTGTGTTTTCACGTGATATTCCGCTTTTTCACGTACCAGAGCTGTTTCACGTTTCACCGCTCGTGTTTAGAAAACGCAATTAAGTGCAATTTTATATCTCAGAGACGGCCGTGATTTGTTTCGGGGAGTGAAATGTGTTTTAAAAACTTTCTCCCGTTTCGCGTTTCACGTTTCACGATGGCCGACAGGTTCGCGGAGGTAAAACGATGAAAAAAATGCGCACAAAGTCACGAATTTTCATTTTAAAAACGCCCATTATCGATATCCGCCGCAGAAATCACTGACTTTTCTCCTTAAGTATATACTTTAATATCACATTTCTCTAAAATTCCTAAGACATACTTAAATCCCTTTAAAGTCTGTTTCAAAATCACAATTGTCACCTTCTTCAACTAATATAAAAACAAAACCAATCCCAAATTTGAAAACATCTCCAAATTCCAGCTCGTCGAAGTTTACCAGCGTCCGAAAGGGTACTTTTTAAAAAATTCTATCTCAAAAACGGTAAGACCTAGCGACAATTTCTTTCCACCAATCTCCTCACAAAAGGTTCAAATTAGTCATAAAAAAATATGATCACCATTTTCCACGTCCATTAACAATTCTATTTAACTTTCAAGTTGCAATACGAGGTACCGACTAACAAGCCTTCGATTCGCGCTACGCTAGTCGTCCCTTATAATTCCCCGTATCACCCTGCCTATCATTGTATGGAAACCGGAACGCCTTAAAGATCGGCTCGTTTGGTCTCCGCATCCGGTCCGTAACCGCGGTGTTCTGTGAACGAGCGCGATTTAAATCGTTACGGAACGCTCGAAAATTGCGAGTCCCGCCCTTGGGGACCGGTTCGACAATAGTAGCGGCGGCCTCATCAAGTAAAATCATCGTCACCAAAACTCGCAGATGGCTAAACGTTACGCCGGCAACCCTCCTTCCGTCAGCACCCCTCCTCCCCCTTCTCCACCCCTTCGAGCCCCGCGCCATTTTCCACGCGTCATCCTTCCCTACTCCAATTCAGCCGCGTAATCTACTTTTCGTTTTGACCGTGAATGTCGTTAGCACGTTATGAAACTCATTAATCTCGCAAATACTGCCCAACAATTTCGTGCCAGCGCGTAACGCACCATTGAATTGCTTCCCGGTCACTAATAGCGAAAATTTCGCGGCGCCTCTCTCTTTCTTCCCTGGCCCGAAAACCCTCACCCCCTCGCACACATTTCTATGACGTCACGTGAAAGTTTACTGTACCCGAATCATCGATAATGACACTCACCGTTCCATGGCGAAGAAACTATAATTATATCATTAATTCGAGGATCTGTCTCGATTTGATCCAACTACCCCTACATCCTTTCGCTAAGAATCTTTAACCACCCCCAATCTCGTTATTTCTTCAGGCAATTACCAAATATTTCTCTTGCACCTGGCGCCAATAGACGATCAGATTCCGCATCCACGAACACGTGGACGAAACCGCGCACGGAATTACCGTGAGAAAAGTTTCCGTGGACCGTCCGATTAAAGCGTGGCAAAAGATATTCTCTCGTCGAACGAGAAAACGAGAGAGAGAGAGAGAGAGAGAGACATAGAGAGAGAAAGAGAGAGCGAATGAGACAGCTCACAGGCAGGTACCGGTAATGAACTCTTCAGGATCTTCTCCGGGGGGATTTTTCAGTGAGTACCTGGGTGCGCGGTACCGCAAACCTCTTTCTCCTTGACACCTTGAATGGTGTTAGTTCTAACGCCTATAGATCAGAAACCGGCAGGCCACTAAGACCGTTGTAGAGGGACCATCCGCCGCTTCCACGGATCCCCGAGTTTCGCAAATTCGGTTCATTTGCCGCATTGTACGCGGCTTAAAAGAGAAACGAGACCCTCCTCGAGGACGAACCGAGGGAGATAGACTGAGAGATCCGCGTTGCAAAGAACGTTGAAGTTTACCGACGAGTGCGGGGGTGTCGGCCGGGCACGCACTTGACACGCACCTTCGTCCCGATGCACTTGTCGCAGACTTTTATGCGTATGTACGTATGAATGTATTTGTATATGTGTATGTATTAAGAGCCAGTAGCGAAGTTTCGACAGATGTGCCGATTATCGATGGAAATATACAGAAGTGATTTGTAAACTGTTTGTTAGATTGATTTTACGGGGAGAGAGATCAGGGAGGTGATCGATGATTTTTATTTTTTTTTTTTGGTTAAAGAATGAGATGCTGATTTATTGAGGTAGGTGGGAGAGAAACGATGATATTGATGATATTAATAGGATCGTGGTTCCGACGGAATCGGAAGTCGGGTACTTAGAGGTGATTCGATTCGCGTGATACTGAAGTTCCGTAGTTTCCGGGTAATACGATTAAAGTACCCGTGGAATTAGAATCTCGCTAATTAAACGCTTTCTATGGACGCGTGGTAATCAGTTTAACGAAAGCTATCAAGGATGTTTTAATGAAGTCATTTTACTGCACCGTACATCTCGCAGATCGCAGCGTCGCGGCGCATTTCGTTCTGATTCCGTAATTCGTAATACGGTACTCGCGAACACGTGTAGATGTGTATGCACGTATGTGTTCGTGTGGGTAATTTCTGACGAATTACAGACGAAATGTTTCTCGATTCCCAGAATAATTTGCACGATATTTCCCTGGACATTTATTCCGAACAACTCCCAACGTTTGCATTTCTCAAAAAATTCCTGCGGTGAACATTTTTTTCGTTTCTTTTTCACGAGAAACGTGAGTCTTATCGCGATGGATAATTAATAACGACAATAATCGAATAATTCCACGCACACCGATTCCCTCCGACCGGATATCACGCGGGTAGACAATTATGATTCTTATCGCCCGGTGACTGGTTGGGGAAAAAAAAGAGTGAAAGAGGGTGGGAGAGGGGGATAAAAATATCGTGTTTGATTTATAATGTATCATAGAACATCGTGCGGCAAAACGATTTCCTCGGAAGGCGGCGTCGTCGAACGATTTATTAATCGTCCACGCGTTTTAACGGGACGCCGATCGCAACATCATGGAACAGTAAATACTGGATAAATTAAATGACATACGACCGAGAACACGGTATCCGGCAAACGGCCATTGATCGTAAAGCCGCGCGTGGATGCCAAAAATATAACAAGTCCAATAATTCAGGACTCGTTAACGAGTAATCAGTGCTATACTCGAATATCCGAGGATTCGAATGTGACCCGAATATCCCGATCGCCGGTTATTTCATAAAGGTTTACACCGAATCGTGCTATCAATTTTTTAAAAATACCTGCAAATGTGCAATTTACATACAACGATAGTCCCGGAAGAATTTACCGTATAAAGTCAATGATTTACGAAATTCTTAATAAAATAATCATTCGTTACGACAAGTATTCATTATTATTATAAGTTTCCCACAAAGAATTACATATTATATAACATTTATTCCACGTTCAATTTTTCCGACCACATTCGACGGGGTTAACGGTCTTTCATCATCTAAGTGGAATGATAGTAGCAATTAAAAATCGCCCGTGTAATTTTTCATTCGCTAAGAACCTCGCCGATCGATTCTGATAGGAGGGAAGACGACACTATTGGGTCCGATCCAGGATCAAAAATTACTTGCTAAAAAATCCTCTAACGCCGGAGAAAAAAGGAGAGAGGACCTTGCCGAGCAGTTATTAGTTTTGCCAGCCGGGGAGCTTAAGTTTTTAAGCCGGAAATCAATGCACCCGGTCGGACGGCTTTGTAAGCTTCCTCGTATGACGGTTTTAACGAGTGCGAGTCACGTAAAAGTGACGCTACGCCCTGGCCGACCAAAAAATCCTCAAACGCCGTAACACACCCCCATGCACGGTCACGATTTTCCCTTCAAACCCCCCGTCCCCTTCCACCCCTCTCCCCCTTGTCGTTCACTTTTCAATTAAATGTCGCGAATGCCCAATGTAGGTTGAATACAAATTTCGCCTCGACAAACGTATTTATTTTTATATTATCATATTTTTTCATTTTTTGTTGTTATTATTATCTTTGTAACGAGATCAGATCGAATTCTGTTAGTCCAGAATGTTACTTTTAACGACACGTATGAGGTTTAGGAGATGAATGGTGGGTTTCGTTCGTTTTTTTAATCGTGGAAATTTGGAAAATTATGAAATAATGAGTTTTGGTCGAGAGGTACGCGAAATACACCTGGCAGGCTGTTCCCGGTTCCCGGGTGCGTCAGAAAATTAATCGGAGTAACCAGAAAGTCTTTAAATACTTCCAGCCGGCTTCATCTTAGCCCGACGTCTTGCTCACTTTTCAATTAAGCGGCGCGGCGTGTTTAATTTTCACGAAAGATCCTCCTAGCAGAATCTGAATGGGATGCACCTTCCTATCGATCACCGGAAAAGGGGGAAGAGAGAAAGGGGAAAGGGGGAGGGCAGTCGGTTCTTTTCATCGGCTTCACTGGACGAGACTAATACGTAATTTATTGTTACTAATACAATAGTTTTCCAACTAACGAAAATAAGAATGAAAATGATCGACGAATTTTTATTTATACATCACCGTCGAAGTAATTATACTTTATACTACTTACTGTGTTACGTTGTACGGTACAGTTTTTAATAAATAACTTATTTATTACTCGTTTGTCAGGATGGAAATAATTGTATGATTTTCTCACGAAATGAGCAACGTCTATCGGTAGCAGCGTAATAATACTAAATCGTATCGTTGCTGTGTAACTTAGTAATTTAATCAAGAATCGAGGGCCTAGGGCTACGCCAAACAGCTCAACGGTACGGTGACAGATATATTAGCTACGACTCAATAGAGACGTCCGCATTATTCGACTGGTAGATCTCTACGACAAACACAACATCAATTTTTCCCATGCTGTCTCCCTCTACGCGCCAGGGGTTCTCAGACCGACGGGGGTTGCTCGATGTCAACCCCCCTGCCCTGTCTGTAAGGATCTTCCCTTTGGATAAACGTGACGCATCCGTGACGAAATCATTGACTCCATCGGGCAAATTTCATCGAATTCCAAAGAGAATTTGTGTTACTTTATTCCGATTCAGTTGACAGTAGAATCAGCCTTGTGGTCAGACATCTTGAAGACGGTAAAATTCTTGTATGTTAAAAACTCTGTGATTTAAAATTTCTACTCCATGGGAATTGATGACGTTGAAATTGTTGTGGCTACGAAAAATTTCCTGCGTGGAAATTTCTACTACAGGAAATTTCCCACGTCAGAGAGACAGAAACTGGTTAAAAATGTCTGCTACGAGAAACGATTCTACTCGTTCTAATTTCTCGGCTCCGTAAAACGCTGTGCGATGAAATTTCCTCGAAGTTAACACGTACGGAATTAGATCCCCTTTTATTCAATCACACGTTTAATTCCTAGAATTGCACTTCTTTCGCTAATGCCATCATTATGACTCGGTCCTCTCGTTACAGAATATTAAACGGAAAATCTTAAACTCATCGCGATGCAATGGACCACGTGATACGCTGTGTATCCCGGGGGATGGTCATCCGAGAGAGAATTTACGGAAGAAGAACCCAGATTTATATACACACGTTTATACGTACACACATAAGGACACGTATATTATACGTATGTATGTAGAGGTACGTATGTAAGTGAAAACAGGACGAAAATGGGAAGCGCTGAACTGGTATAAACAAGGGTCGCATGCAATATTAGGGGCATTAAGTCGCCATAAAGAGCGCATTAGGGGTGCGCCCGTGCCCTCGAGGGGTAGTTTAGCGTTTAATTGTCCCACCCCGTGTATCAAAGGTTTCGATTTCTGCTTGACTACGCGCGTTATAAATCCACGTACGTTCGTCGTGTTTCGCACGTTTATTCGCGATCCCAGCATTATTCTATGCTTATGACCACGCTTTCCCTAATATCCCATTTAATAATGAAATCCGTAATTGGTCAAACAAATTGCGAATAAGATTCCGCGAGTGTCAAGGGAAACCGAAACAAGCCCGTAACAATTTCTCCGTTAGACAGGCTATAAAATACCACAGACATTTCACAGAATAATTAATTTCTCATCTAGTATCTATTGTTTCAAAATACGTCCCACAAAATTAAAGAATCTATTTATGGCTGGTATTTTACGGAGTATCCTGGGAATAAGTAAAAATGCAAAAAAAAGAAAAACTAAGAATTAACTAGCTCGCTCGCGTGTTTCTTCTTCGTCATCGAAAACTCGCTCAACTAGTCCGCGAATCAACTCGCAGTCCTGCGAGGACCCCGGTTGACACGTACGTACATACCTCGCACACACATACATACGCGCGTTATTCGCAACGATTCGCTCAGTTTGCGACGATGACGAAGCCACGGCGACGTAGTCGCGCGCGGCCACCGACAAACCATATTCGCGCATATTCACCACTACACACACACACATCCTATCCATCCGTAGACACGCTGCACCTATACATATACCAACACACACATACACACACATACACACACGAAGAGACATTATATGTCAGGGGGTACCCGAAACGTATAAGAGGAACAGGCGAATACCCAAGTTGCTATTGAACCGATTTTGAGCAAATATCACTTGAAGCAGGTCGGGGAGATCCGCGATGCCTATGTGACGGGGTAGTTGGTGGTTGCTGGAGGAGGCAAGGGACGAAGGAGGACGCTGAAAAGGGGCTTGGTGGGGAGGGCAAAGGGACCCAGGAAGTAAGGGTGCGACGAGGGGGTTGGTGGGGCGGAAGCCAGAGACAGGAGCAGAGAGCTCACAAGCCCTTCGGCAAATTTCATAACCGAACTTGTCGTATTTGCCCAGATTATTTCAATATATTCGACTCAAGCCGGGAATCTGTTTGCGAGCGAGTGTATGCGTGAATGGAACTTGCCGCGGTCGCCGCGTCCGCTATGTGCGGTTCCTCGTCTATGCTCGCGCGAGTGTTCCGTCGATGAAACGTGCCCACGTTTTACAAGCTTCCACACAACGGTTACCCCGTAAAACTTGTCGCTGATATAGATCCCTTGATTTTTCTTGCGGTTTTTTAAAGCAATTCCACGTGGCGCAAAAACGTTGGATTCGAGAGTAATTCACGTATATGTATACGCTTGGAAATCGTTGTTCAAGAAAACACGAACGGCTCATGTGTGTGTAATACTGGATAATAATAAGAGTGTGTGAAATACACTTGTATCGTGATGATAAATTCATTTGTTTCGTTAAACTTTCAAGAATTTCTCCTGCGAGTGTATATCAACATCCGAATACTTCGATTCCTCGGGTATCCGTAATATTGAACTTTGATTCGCGAAAAACATCGGGAGATACCTGAAGCCGTGTAGTCGGGAAGCAATATATTTTTAAAAGTACCAAAACACGTGATAAATATTACGAAGCCCCCGGACTAGTTGCGTTTGTACATACTACGTACGTAACATAGCAGAATCATTTCGCCGGTGTACGATATCCGCGTGCGCGTAATCTTCTCCGATTCGTTGGATTCAATCGACCGTATTCAAGAAACACATTTCTGGTACGGGACGATCAATTTCGTTATTATTAGCGGCGCCGGAGTGTTCGCCACCCGATTGATTCGGTGATCCGTCAAATTGGCAGGAAATGGAGTAGAGACTAATACGGTGGGTCCATGAAGTCGCGCTAATTAAATAAAAGGTCGAAATCGAGGAGGATGGGAGAGAGAAAGAGACACACAGAGAGTGTATGTGTGTGTGTGGAACGTTGGTGCATAACGCAGCACGTGTCGGCACGTGTACACGCCTTTTGCCCGTCCGACGGTTTACTATAATGTATTATTAGTCCGTGGAATGCAATACGTTAGTTTCTGGCCCCGCCAATGGACACGGCGAATCAATTAAGTAACAATACACGCTCGTTAATTCGCCGACGAGACCACCGTCACGTTTGTCCAGCCGAAATGATCCGCCGGTAATTAATTGCTCCTGATTTCACCGGGTACTTCGACACCCGCGACACTCCCACTGGCATAATTAACCGTTGCCACTTGCCGCGAGAACTTAAATCGATGCAATTTGACAATGATCGCGCAGAATCCTGGATAAATTAACTGATTCGTAGATTTATCGGGCAACGATGATGACGATTTGCTTAATTAAATGAGATCTGTATTAATTATAATGAATTAAGACACTTTATCTTTGGTGACTTATCAGTATTTCGAGGAATCATTGAATGTTTTATGATAATTTTATAATTAGTCGGTGTTAATTATTTTATCACAGAATACATAGGGGAACAATGTTAAATCACGACAGAAACGTTGGAATTTCTTTTGCTATATAGGAGAATATGTTGCCGAAATCAAGAAGATAATAATAGGAACTCGAAAAAGGTAATAATTGACGGCAGACAGCTGATTCGAGTTAAAATTAAATTCCCTCTCTCGACGACACGTTAGGCGGATAATCAGGATCCGGAGGATCGTAGTAGACGGCAGCCTCCATTGTTTCATTCGATTTACACCCGTGCTCCATACCCATAATACAGAACCTGCAATTTACAGGAGAATGAAAAGTTAAGCCCGTGCAGAAGGCTCAGGGGTGGCGTGCAGACAATGGGCCCTGGCTTTAAAATCTCTCCGGCAAACAAATGGGAAAGCCCGGCTCAAAACGTAATTGAGATATTGAGATCTGATTAAGATGAAATCAATAACACGGGACCGGTTGCCGCATCTTGCCTCGTCCTACATTTCTGTCTGTTCGCGAAATCTTTCCGCGCTTTCCGGTTCTTCGGAATTATGGGAGAGGGTTGATTGTGGTGGTGATGGTGGTGCTGGTGGTGATGGAGGAACTTGTTAGGTACCTTCCACAACCCCCACCCCACTTTCAACCACCGAATACTTTCGATTTCTATCCGTGAATTCTCTGTACCCACTTGAAACCTGTACCTACCACCGAAACCGAATACAAAGGGGTTTAAGCAGCGTACAATTGAGCGAATCTAGATTTCTCGCAGAAGTTTAATTTCACGAACGTGAACCGAATCGCGTAAAGGAAAACGTGTGCTTCGCCGTATACGCGGGTTCGCGCGCGGGATATGGAAAATTTCCATCGGTGAAATAGGAAACAGAGCGAAAACACGTAAAGAGAAATTGCATAACGATGAAGAAAAATCAAAAGGTATCCGATTTCTAAATCGTAGTTTGCAAAACCTCTATAGGTCGAGTCTCACCTTTACTTCTCTCTTACTCTCTGTTTCTCTCCCTCTTTCTTACACTCTTTCTCAGAGAGACCGATAGGCGCTAGAGAGAGGAAAAGCCTGTAAGCTTACACCTCTCGAGGGGTCCGGTTTAGGTCTCTTTAGGCCGAACGAAATTACAATGAAAGATACTTCTGTGGCCAAACACTGCGCGACGAGATTATTATTCGGGTTCCATGGTATCGTGTACATTGAGACATGTACATATATACCGGGTGTCCGCATCTGCCCCAGGCGCCGCAGGAGGTCGGTCATAGGACCCCGTCGAGGTAGAAAGGCCCTCAGAGAAATCTCCTTCCACGCTTCCGTGCGGACGAGCCTGTTGTAATTTTACGAATTCAGACTCTCTCTTTCTCTCACCTTCTTTCTCTCTTCGTCTATCGGGTCCACTGGTCTCGTAACGCCAATAGGAATACCGGAACCGAAGATCGTTCTACCAATCGCCGGTTAGAAACACGCCACCCGACGATCGTGTCACCGTGTAATCGTGTAACCGACCCTCTTTGTCATGGCTTTTCACACCGAGAGGCGCGTTACATACCCCTCGGACCGCGCTTCTTTTTTCTTTCTTTTTTTTTTTCTTCTTCTTCTTTCCGACAACCCACCGCTAATTATCCGCCGAAATCCCCTTAAACGGCCATTAAACCCGCCCCTTAAACGACCGTGAAAGTACTTTAGGGCTAAACGGATAGAGTACCAGGTTCTTACTTGTCTCGGTGGCTCCGTTTGGACGCGAAACGGTTTGATAATGACGGATGTTCTTTACCTCAGAGGATCCTTTCTACTTCGAGAACCTGACTGACTTCCGTCGAATCGCTACGGCAAACCCGTGTGTCCAGAAACGTTGCTATCAAGATGTACAAAGAATGGTTTTGATTTTAATTGGACCTCCATTACGATACTTCGACGTCTATCTTTGAAACCTTTGAATTCTATAATATAATATATTATATATTTTTGTTACGAACAAAAATCAACCTATGTTTCACGATGCGCTCTAAATTCGATTCCACGCGAGTTTTTCGACTAACGATAACAATTTCCAGGGTCTTACGGCCCTTTGACACGAATGACGGGGGGTGGGAATCGATGATGCAGAGTGTTATGATTTTCCCGGCGCACCGCAGCAAATTACGTGTTTCAGCCGGTGCGCGCTTGTATTTTTAGCGGCGTGGGAATTTGCGGTTTGGTTTAACTCTTTTGATCACAGCGCCGCGGCCATAACGGCGCATCGGTAAACGTTCGCGAGTGTAATTGCAAAATAGAGCATCAACACGTGTTCGGCACCGGTGGAGATGTAATTCCCGCGGAACATTTCAAATCTGACCGACGGGAATTGGTATCACGTTTATTAACAATAATGACACCATTAACTTGAACGATTCGGGACCCCGATGAATCGTCCCGTTTCGTTTTTGCGATATTACAATACCTCGTGACAATAAATTCGCAAAACCATGTTTTCGTTCTTACGTGTCTTTTATCGGGATTCTGACTGATTTTCGTTTTCCACTACATACGTACATATCGTACGTGAAACGCGGCGTGATCTAAGGCCGGCCGATAAAACACCGTATATACGTGTACGTTTGCACATACTATACTTTTCCATGTGTACAACCGTACCGGAGAGATAATCAGCTTAATGTAATGTAATATTACGGGCGAGCCGAGAGACAGGGGATGAATGGTTTATCAAAGTGTACCCGCAGCCTTTCGTGTCTCACGCTTTATTAGATTGTACACCGCCGCCACGAAATTAATGGTACGATTAATTTATGACTGTGAAATCGACCGAAATCGCGCTCGTTTCGTCATTTCGCCGCGGCTGAAAAGTTGACGGGGGAAATTTACACGGGCATACATCGATAAGTACACTAATTTCTCGATTTTTTTTTGCTGTCGAATACACGAGAATCCTACCGAGAACAGTTTTCTTTTCTAACGAATTCCGTTGAAACCTTTTAAAGCGTCGGAAGGTATTTTTTTTGCTAATGAATTTCGTAGAAACTGATTTGATAAGTTAAAAACTGGTGACCATTTGAAACAACGGATTATTACGTGGCTGATGCGAAGGTAATGGGACTTTCGGCGCTGAAAATGAAATCGAATGCGGAGAAAATATCTCCTATATGAAACAAAAATACAACACAAAAAAAATAATACATTTCCCATTGTTACCAGCAATTGCCTGTCACTTCTATTTCAATTGAAAAATATCACATCTCGGTAAACGTTCTACGGTTTTTGAAGCAGAAAAACCTCGTATCGAAGGGAATTTCGGTATTTCAAATCCATTCACTTACTATAATCGAAAAAGCTTTACAAAGACGTAATTATACCTTAATCGCTATTACTTTTCTATCTCTGACCCGTCGATTTCTGGTATCCGTTGATTACACCTAATTTCACTCTTTTTTTTTCCACCCACAAAACGATGGAAATACATTTCCGTGTCAGGTTACTCGATGATAACAGACAGATTACTAATTCAACGGAAAATACTTTTTACCTGTGCGACATTTAATCGTACACTATTTCAGCTATTATTTCATCATTAAATCGTCACTGGTTTTCCATCCGGGTTTCCGATAGACTAATCAATTTATTAATCGTACGCTCCGGATGTGACGGAAATGTTTATTTCTTCGTCGAATCGTCACGCCCGTGGAATAACGATTACGAATTAATATTAAGGGCAGTTTACTTTCTGCATTCTCGAATTTCGTCGGATTTAGACACCTTTGACCTCGCAGCAAGGATCGACCGTGGACCCCCGATGTGCGTCATGTACGTGCATGCCTTGATGCACCTTTTATCCCGCGAAAACCGCTTCATTCGAGAAAATTGATCGAGTGTGAAAGACCTCGTTCCACGATCCATTAGAATGCTTGTGAGCTTTGATCTTTTCAACGAGTCGGAGCATCCGATCGCTCCGGCCCTCTATTTCTTCGTTCTCTTTTTTTTTCGTTTTCCCGAAAAACATCGCTCGATAGAATCAACCTCCGAAACCTTTTCAAAATGGATCAACGCGAAACCTTTTAGCGTGTCTCGATTTATTAGAACGTCCCCGTATCGTTATTTAATTAAACGCGATTCAAAAGAGTAATGGGAATCGCGTTTCACGAAAATGTACAGCACTTGTAGGACTTTCTAATCACCATCAAATATCTTAATCTCTAACCTGTAAATTTTACATACTTTAAATAATTTCTCTTTAACATCCCTCATATACTTCGGCACTATCAAAAATATTCCGCGTTCTATCGTTAGAAGTCACCATGAATTTCTATAAATAACAAAAAATCGTGATATAAAAATGCTATAAAAAAAATCGAACGAGTGAAACGTAGAGGAACGTGTGGGACCGCAGGTATCTCAATTTCGAATCCAAGGGAGTTTCAGGGTGCTCACGATATCTGGCGTAAGCCTATCGGCGTAAAAGCCATTATTGTCGGCCGCCGTTGGTAGGGGGTTGAAAAGACGCAAAAGATCGGGTCTCGGGGGTTGCGGGTCGTCGCCTTGCTGTGCCCAGATGCCTTCTAATAGCCTTAATGAAGTGTGTACGCACCGCGTGCACCGTCGGCCTCGTACGCAACGACACTAATTTTTAAGCATAATCGTACACTCAGCTTCACAACGTGTGAACGCGAGCGGTTCTCAAACATTCGCATCAACGATTTTGATTACGATCAGCGGCTCCGTCGTCTTCGCGCCCGTATTCCTTACGCCCCAGGGTGTCAGTCGTACCGCGTGGTGCAAAAAAAAAAGGAAAAAGAAATCTCGAAACGACTTGTAAAATCTCTGGACAAATTGCGAATTTCGAATTTCACGTTTCTCTGGAACCTCGAGAGATAAATTCGGTCTTAACGATATAAATTAGCACGTTAGACAAGGAGCGATCATTATCTCAATATGAGAATAATAATGTTAATATTTCCACGAAGCAACAACGAGGAATAATTTCGGCAAATCGTATTGAGTGCGGTGTATGAAAATTGCGAGCGTAATATCTTCGTGGATGGTAAAACAATCCCGCAAGATTTTCTGCTAGATTTATCATGCACAACCTTCCACACCCTTACGGTGATTTCGTTGTATGTACTTAGACTTGTTATGCGATAAATTGTACCGTAATATCACGATCATGCTGTTCTAAATTTCCGATCGTTTCACCGACTCGCGAGTAAATCATTTAAATGAGACTATTCATAGCGAACTGTAACGGAACTCCGGAAATACATGACGTAGCATTAACAAGCTGAAATTTTAATAACAAACGAACACCAACTCGGGTCCACGAAAAATATATGAACGAGATTAAACGATTCATAACTAGTGCGCTCTATACCGCTAGTCATTTCTCAAAATACTGATGAAAAAAATGTTCAATTCAATCATATAAATATTATAAAAAGTACTCACGTTACTTTTGCAAATGTACACACACACTGTCGTTTTTCTTCAAGAACTTACCAAGGGATCGTCATAGGACACGACGAATCATACTTTCTTATATCACAACTACCTTGGAAGACTCGCAGAGATACCTGGGACACCCCGTACACGGAAGTCGTACCAAAAGTGTCTCACGGGAAACGTTAGCTCTGGAAGGGGGGGGGGGATGGGGCGTGAATTCACGTCGAAAAAGTAGCACTTTGTTTCGCCGCCACTTAACCGGGCACCGCGACGCTCCCGGCGTCGTCGGGGAAAGCCTCGTGGAAAACGAGTGGCGTGTTTTCCCGCGGTGCCAAAAAGTCACCATTGTCCCTAGGACCAGGTTGGAAGCTGATTTCCTGAAGTCAGGACGAGCATCGGGAATAAGCGGTTATCAGAAGCGAGATGATAGCCATTCTCGCGATGTCGTCGACGTAGAGGGTGTGGGATAGTGAGGGGAGGGGCGGGGAGGGGAGAGATGGCATTGAAACAAAGTGGAAGCTGGCAAAGTAGCGAAGCAAGACAGGCATTTTCCAGCGCGACGACGCTCTCTCGTTTCTCGCTTCGTACAATGAAGTTTACCATCATTAACATTATGCGCCACAATTTTCCGCGTTGAATGACTGTAGCTCCGCGGAAAATCAGTTACTTAACGTCTTCGTCTCCGACGTCGGAAGCCCCGCGTCGCTGACGGATCCGGCGACTCGGAATAAGAGAGAGAGAGAGAGAGAGAGAGAGAGAAATACGTAGAGATAGAGAGATGAGAGAGAAAGAAAGATAGATAGAGGGAGAGGGGAAACGGGGTGGATAAATCTCGACGATGGGGGTTTATCACGGTAGATGGACTAATTGATGTCATTCAGGGTATCATTAATGCCGGTGTTCTTGGACGTGTATCAGCAGCTCCTAGTGATTTTCACAAGCGGAGAAATCTTTTCAGACCGCGCCACTTCTCGCGACTTTCCGCTCCTCAAGAACCGGAGGAAAGAGACGGAGACGATGGAATCCGTGGAAACGAGACGGATACAGAAAAAACGGGAGAAAGAGAGTCGAATGGATGACGGTGGGAAAAAAAAGGGGAGAGTACGATACGTCGGAGAGAAAAAGACGAACGTGGGTGTCGAAGCTGGGTGAAACAGGGTGAGGGTGCGGAAGAGAGAGAAAGAGAGGGAGAGAGGGTGGTCGTGGTGGAGGAGGAGGAAGAGGAGGAGAGCGTGAGAGGGGGTTGGAAGGGGGGTGGAAGTATGAAGTGAGCATATTACTATTGAGAATAAGTACCTGGCTTCGAGATGGTGGCTGCGTTCAGGGGAGAGAAGGTGGAGGGGCTGAAGTAACGGCACACGGGGGTGGTACGTCGGGGGTACAAATGGGGTGGTACAATGGGCACTAATGGATCTCAAGCCGCCGCGAGAGGCGCTGCTTTTAATCTAATTGTCCTTCGTAGCCGTCGCGATCGCGATCAGTGGTATTCAACTCTGATCCCTTGTCCACCTCTCCCGCCCCCTCCCTCCCACCCCCCAGCATCCCCTACGCTTAAGACACACGATTATAGGAAATAAAGAAAAAAAAGAGAGAGGGAGAGAGAGAGAGAGAGATCCGTCGGACGCGACGGGTCGAATTTTTAATGGCGAATAAAACAGTACGCTCGTACGAAACTTCTAATGTTGTAATTAAATCTAGGACGAATAATAAACGTTTATTAAATTCCTTTGATACACGGTTTATTAAATGTCCGTCTCGTTTTCATTAGGTTTAATTAAATCATTCGCAATTTGGTAATGGTCCTTTTACCGTCGGCAAGTATTGTAGGTATATTAAAAGTATTCCATTCGCACGTCACGTCGACGTGCATTTTTCGATACGTTTCAAAATGTTTCCACGTCCCCTACCATCTCTCGGATCCCGACGAGGTTTAATAAAAACCCCGTGCGCGCAACGTAAATATAAAATCGAAAAATGATAAATTCTAGATCATCTTAACGTTCGAGGAAAATCATCCCCTGCCCCGTTCCAATCGAAAGTATCATTTTTATCAATTAGAATGGTGTCCGACGAGAGCGTGCTCGTCACGGTGATAAAATTTCGATATTAATATCCGAGTTATCGTTTTCTAATCTCTCGATGAGCACGATCGTCGACACGTAACCCCGTCGCCGCGGTATAGGTGCGAATGCTTACGATACACGACACAACGAATGAAACCAGGGCAAAGTGGACCTGGAGCGTTTCTTTCTCCCTCTAGTGGTTCCATTTAGCGGAACTTTACGGCATTATGCGACACGGTTGTTGAGCTAAAATGCAGGGTGAGGGGGGAGAACGGGCGAGGTTTCGAAAGTATGCGCGTGCTCTTTCTAATGTTGCGAATATAAAATGTCTGCGGAATATCTCGAGTACGGTGCAGACTCGTTTTTCCTACCCCGCCGCCTTGAGTCGTTTACCCCCGCCGAAATTCCTACCAGCCGCGTGAAATGTAACCGTCCGTCGCGTAATCCACCGTCGACAATGATAACGTCATTACAGGAAATTAACGCCGTCCGTTAAACACACACCGGTAGCGAGTATTATCCGTTGCGGTTGTGCGACGGTTAATTTTCCCATCGTAGGAAAGACAATCGTTTTGCTTGTCGTTCTCTTTTACACCTTTGCCGCCCTTCTATCTCTGTGAAAGAGATTTTTGTGAGAACGACACGTTATATAAATCGGATAATTTTTATTAACGAACTATATCGTTTCTCCGTACGGTAAACATTAACACACTTTTCTCTCTCTACGCGGCGAATTAGGTACGCTCGCTTACGCGATATTCATTTCATCCACCCCGTCGAATTTCCCCCCGGCGTATTACGCAAATGAATCATCGATAAATGGGAGAAAGTAGAGAGAACAAAAAAAAAAATAGGAGAAATTCAGCGGCGAACTCAAACATTGTCTGCTACCGGTACAATTAGACGGCGGATCCATGGAAAAAGGCAATCAGTATTAAAAAAAAAGGAAATAAAAAGAGAGAGACAGAGAGAAAGTGCCTCTGAAATATCATAACACAAAGGCAGGGAGCAGGAAACAAACCGCAACGTTTCCCGCAGACTCACCGGGCATTATCACTCGATCTTATCGAGAACAACAATGGCGATTGTCCCGGGCAGGTGGCGCAATAATTACTTCCCCGTGCTTTACCCCCGTGGCCCCCGCTACCGTTCAATAACGATAACGATAATTGTCGCGTCGGTGTCGTCGCTAGCCGCTCGTCCTTACCGCCGATAAATTCCTGATAAGCCGGATAAATTGGCCGGATTGTAATTGCCGTTGTGCGTGTCGCCGGTGCGAACGGGATGAGCAGCCAACTACACACCTTCTCGTTCGCTATGGCACGTGGGAAGGGTGTATATGTGTATGTGTATGTGTGTGTGTGTGTGGCAGCGATTAAACGTCGGTAGTCCCGATGTTTACGCCGAAAGTCCGTGGGAACGAAACCACCCCGAGGACAACCTCCCTCCCCCGCCAACCCCTTGGCCAGCTGGATAATTCGGAATTCAGGAAATCGTAGCTACGGTGACGGTGAGAAATCTTTTCGTGATTAATGACGCGGAAGCGGTTTCTGTCGCACTGCGCGGAAAGAGGGGAGGGGGTGGTGGGGATAATTGTCGTGGCAAAGGGGTAAAAAGGGATCATTAGCTGGAATTTTCCTTTTGTGGCTCGTTGAGCGACGATGAGAAAGGAAAGCGAGTATGTTAATAAGTAATTGGATTGATAATGGGTTTCTATAATAGGGGTGTGAGTGTGGGAAACGACGTGGGTGGGAGGGGAGGGGATGACGAGGGTTATGGTAGATATATCTGTTGCTTTTGTGTGATACTTTTTTGTTTCTTTTTGTAACGATCGTAAAAGTCGCGGGGAAAAATAACGATAGATCGTGGAGTTTTTATACTGTCATATATTTCTCTTAACGTAATCGATTACCTACATATTTACACAAATGAAACCATGCATACTTTATATATATATATATTTATATATGTATATGTATACGTGTTTATACATGTATTTTACAAAAGCTGTTCACCCGCCGTTCCTCGTTTCGATCGTAATTTCATTTTTTTAACGCGGTTTCTAAGAAACCCGGTCCTCTAAGAGCGATATCGTGTCCATATGTATTTTTTTGTTTGTTTATATTTACGAGTTTCTCGTCCATTTTCATACCACGCCATGTGTTGATCAGGATGAAACGGAAAAATTCCAACGAAATCGTATTGTCTTTACAGTTCGTATAAAACCTTTCAGATTTTACTATTCACCTAAGCAGATCCTCAAACAGAGATTTGTCCAATTAATAATAATTATCTAACTCCCGCTACCGTCGACACCAAAACAATCATACGCAATCTCCAACGCAATTAAATAAAATGATAATTGGGATTGCATACTTCCGCTGGTGAAATCCCTTGAAATCGTTTCGTAAACCGCCCGCGGTTCGAAACAGCGTCACACTAACGCACACCATTGAAAAACGATCAAAAATCCATGAGGGTTCACCCTTAAATAAAACAATCTCAATTCTCATTTTATTCTGTATAAATAGACTAGGTTTCTCGTTCCCCTATCAAGGACCCTGACTACAAGAATTATCCAACCCGGATTTCACAGCGGTTGAAAAAAAAAGACATATGTCTCCCTTCACCCTTCGTCCAGTTCTCTACCACGTCCGTCACTATTTACAAAAAAAAAACACCTCCGCGTTCCAGTTAGTTGTCCGCCTTGCGAAGGACCTCCTCGGCCTTCACTCTAAGGACCTCCGCACTTTGTCTTCTGATCTCGTCGTCCGACGACGCCGAGTCCTCTTCCTTCTCGTGTTTGGCGCTCAGATTCTGCGGCAGGTTCTGCACCCCAAGGTTCAAAGGGTGCCCGTGAAGGCCCAGCGAGTGGCCGTTCACGTGGTTCAGGGATGGGTTCAGGCCCACTGGAAGTACCGTGCCAAGGGAAGCGAGATTCTGCGGTAAGGGCAACCCGATGTACTGGGACAGTAGGGCGTGTAAGGGCGGCAATTTCGGGGCGCTCGTTGCCCACGGTGGAGGGAACACTGGCGGCATGAACCACGGGAATGCACCACCGGGGCCCCCCGATGGGTCCGCTCCTGAAACACCACCCGCTGTCTGAAGGAGCCGCGCGTGGAGCGACAATTCGTTTACACCTGCAAGCAGAGGACATTTAGATGAGTAAAGGAATTTTTTGTGGGATCTATTTAGTGGTGGTCGAATGATTTTTTTAAAGGGATGATCGTTAAGGGAGACGGGTAGACTGAATTTCAATTGGACGGTTGAATAGGAGTTCGGAGTAATTGATGAACTTTGTGGATATCTAGTCGGTCGAGTTTCCGTTGCGCATCACTCTCGTGTAATAGCCATGATGGCCGACACTAGAATTAGACGTAATTGTCGCTGATTGCATCTACCCCTCGCGTATTAGTAAGCAAGCGACATGGTCTCGCTACGTTGCAAACGGAACCGTGGAAACCGGACCTGAGGGCTACCCCCCGTTCTGGATTCTTAACGATCCGAACGGGACACAGTGAATGCCAATGGAATTTCTCCGACGGACAAAAATTATCGTAAGAAAGAAAGATAGATTGTTGAGACGTGCACACGTACCACCTTGCTCGACGTGCATGAAACTGGTGTCCCTGCCGAGTGCTTTCTCCTTCTTGCGCCACTTTGCGCGGCGATTTTGGAACCACACCTTGAACACAGAAAAGACAAAAATCAATTTCACAACGATCCCATTTACAAATCACACTCAACCAAACACTCTTCCACGTAGAAATTGACTCGCAGACGTCTGTCTCGCACGACGCAAAAAGAAAGAAGACAACAAATAAAGAAAAAATAGAGAACAAGTTAAAAAAAAAGGAAGAAATAATTAACGATCGTAAAGCGCAATTGTCGACGCAAACGATCGAATTGTTTCTTGCAAGAAAATAAGGTAGCGACGCATGAGAACCCCAGGCGGTCGTATCAGAGCCACCCAACAAAAGCTTGGCTCTCGAGGTTGATTAAGCTAATTGTTAACAATTATCCTGATTTCCTCCGTACCCCTGAGTGGCGGCAAGCCCTCTCCTCGCTTTCCCCCAACCCCCCTTACCCCTCCTACCCTTGCTACGCCGTTACCGCTGGCCCCGTTGCCGTATAAATGCTTTCGCTTTCCGCCTGAGCTGTTCCGATTTTTCGTGGGCACTGCCATACCCCGTGGACAAGAGAGAAAGAGAGAGAGAGAGAGATTCGCATTTTACATCCTGCCCCTATTGTGTAGGAAATCCAGTGCTTTTCATCCGGCGCCGCTCAACAATATCGATCTGATACCGTAGATCCGTCGGCGTTCTTTCCTGTTGTGTCAGATGGTATCGCTGAATGTTAACGGCGAATATACATATACACACGTATATGTATGTATGTAACTGGAGATCACTTGTATCGGAACGATCACAAAGGAACTTTTACTCAAGGAAAAATTAGTCAAGTGTTTAACAACGATTTAGGTACAATGAAATTGTTGATGAGTGGATTTTTCTTTTTTGAAAGTGAGATCAAAATCATACAGCATCCGACAAGGAGTGTAGGGGTTTTAGAGGGTGCGAAGGGATGTTTGAAAATGAAATTGGGAACATTGGTGATATAGGGTGGAAAAAGAGGAATTTTCACAGGTGGTGAGAGAGAGAGGAGTGGTAGGGGGTGGAGGAGGGGAGAGTTTGGAAATGACGCTGGCTGTAAAACGAAAGGGGAAAGAGGCGAACGTCGCGAGGCCGGGGCGGGAAATTCAATTGCCTAATTGCTGTTAATTATTTAATCGCTCCTGAATACCCCGCTAACGCCTAAGTGCTCGCAAACCTTGCAGCACGTCATTTAAGCGACCCAACGTTGAACCCCGAAAGTTTGAAATCCCCGTCTCGTCTGTACAATCTCGGGTGTATAACGTTTCTACAGTGTCTACCGCAAATCCCCCGATAATACTTCGGGCTTATTAAAATCACTTGTTTTCCACGGCTATACTAATTTCTGGCGACACGTGAACGAGCATCAAAAGCCAATTATTTTATGGTTGAAACATTCAATCACGAAATACTATAATAAGATCATATCAATGGACATATTGTGAAAGTCAGAAACCAACTATGAGCGAAAAGACTCAGATTTATATGTACACGGTGAACGAGGGTCACTTTCACCCTTGAAAAACAATCCCCATTTTCAAGTGACCATCCCTACACGTCCCGTGGACTTGTATGGAACAACGAATGTATGTACATACAAACGTACATGTACACGTCGAACCGAAACCGTCCCGATATAATTTCATCACCGTGGAACGTATTTAATCGTGTCAACCACCGATCGGAATCGAGTTTTCGGAAAAAAAACACACACACACACGCAGAAAAAAAATCCCTCGAAAAAAAAACAAAACGAAAAACAACACCCCCTCCAAAAAAAAAACCAAATCCCGCGCGAATTGAAATCGAGTCACCCGCACCAGCTCGCGGAAGACAGAGAAAACGAATCGCACGAGCGTCACGCGATAGGAAACGACAGAAACGATTCGCGATTCCATTACCATAGGGGGCGATCGAACGATCGAACGATCGAACGATACATCGGCCGGCCATTAATACCGAAAAATGGGTAATTTCGCATCTGGAATTGAGGGCGGCGCGGGGGAGGGAAATCGGAGAACGGGTGAGGAGATAAGGGGTGGGGTGAGGATGAGGGGGTGAAGGGGGATGGGGTGGGTGATGGCTGATGGTGTGGGGGGAGGAGTGGCGGAGGATTTCCTAGATTGAAATAAAGTGGCCGTGGCACCACTGCGCCGCGGCGGATCATTTAGCGGTTTTGTCGAGCGACGGCCAATTGCCGGCATTGTCGCTTGGCTGTACCACAATGGGCCAATCGGAATGCTCTCTGTCTCTTTTCAACTCGACGCCACCCTTCGACGACGGCTCCATCCACGACCCTTCTCTATACTGGTGTATGTATACGTATAGGGGACCTATACAGGGACAGGAATATACGATGGTCTTTCTCGCTCTCTTTCGAGGTTTCTCTGTCTATCTGTCTATCTGTGTGTGTGTGTATATGTGTGTCTGTCTCTGTCTGTCTCTCTCTCTCGAGGCTGCATATGTACCGAGGGTGTCAGGATGGTTACGCTAATCGAGTAACCGATTTCCATCTATGGAAAAGTCATAATTTATGGCAGTACCACCAATACGCGAGCAACCCCATGAGCGATTCCATCGGTGGTAACTCATGGGGGACGTATTATAGGCGATTAGATGTAATATTGTAAACCGACGGTGATTGACGTGTTTCTTTTCCAGTGATTTTTTAATCGCCACACGGTTTCATGGGATTCTACCGATCGACGAGGTGTTTGTTTCGTTGGCACGGTGATTCGATCGAAAGATTTGTAAATTTGATTTAATGAAGGATTAATTAATTCGTCGTTATTTTGATCGTGAACGACGTTAGAGCGTATCCCTAAACTGATTTTCAGAGGGGTTTAGATATATTATTACAAATACGTATTTAGATTAAATTCGGTAGAACGTTCACAGAGTAAATTAGGATAATCGTTACACGTTTACGGTAATACGTTTGATGAAATTATATTTCGCGACGCTCGGAAGCCAGTTTCGTCGGTATTATTAAACGCGCACGTGATCCGACCAAATAAAAAACAAAACAACTAATGGAGAGAAGAACGTAGGAAGCAGATTAGCGTAAACCAGATGATATCATTGAAACGCGCGTAATTTTTCCATTTGTTTTAATGACGCGACTGGGAAAACATTTTTCAAAAGCAGATTACAAAACCTGCATGTAATAAATTCTTTTCCAGAGGAAACACCGGATTAAAATATAAATAATGCGCCGTACATGAACGTGCGCCGTCTGAAAATGATAATTTTAACTTCGCTTTCGATCGGCAGAAAAATAGGAACGAAAGAACATACAAACAGTGCAAGGGTTAAATATGTAAATCTTTTTATATCGACGTCAGAACACGTGCACCCGGTGCTCTCTCACAGTCATTAAACGAACGGCTGTAAAATAATTTTAAAGCAGATTACAACCCCGTATACCCTTGCCGTTCGACTGCCTGGTATAAAATTAATCCTCGATGCGCGAATATGGTCGGTACGGCGCGTCTTTCGTGAAATTACCGCCGTCGAACATGAGGAGCGTCAGATTTTCGGTACAATGGTGTGTAATTAGTCGAGAGGCCCACGTTGAGGTTTAGTCTCATTCGGGGGCCGTCTGGTACGTTCGGATGTCAAACTCGAACACCTAACGACGCGTACACTTGTGGAAAGACGTCTGCGAGTCCCGCCATGAATTAGAATGTTCTTCGTAAATTTTGCGTCACCGTACTTAACAAGACCTAACCAGACACCTTGCATTGTTAACCCTCTATAACGTTCCACAGTATGGAAATTTTAAGAATTAAATCTTTGAGGAATAGAAATTTCAAGATATTGATATTCAAAGCGTAGAAATTTCAGGGCGTGAAGGTTTTAAGTTTCAAACTTTGCTGTGTTTAAATTCCAATTACATAACTAATTCCCTGGCTTTCAGAATGACCTTATCTAATTATACAAGTACTCAATTAACGATTGTTATAAGTTTTAGTAGAATTTTAAATTTAAATAACAGAAAATTAAGAATGTGGAATTATAGTGAGTTAAAATAAAATGCAAGGCCAATATTTTCTTTATTTCCAAAAGACTCACCTGCACCCTGGCCTCCGACAGGTCGAGCCTCATCGCCAGTTCCTCCCTGGTGAAGACGTCCGGGTACTGTGTGTTCCCGAACGCTTTTTCCAACTCGTGTAACTGATAGGTGGTGAACGTGGTGCGGGATCTCCGCACCTTGCGCGGTCTGTCCGACTCTCCCAGGTTGAGGGGGTCGTGAAGGGCGTCGTTTATCTGGTGGTCACTTAGATGACCCAGCTCCGTTTCGCCGGCGTCGCCGATGGCGTCGGAAGACGTCGCGTGATCTGAAACCACAGCAACAAAGTCGAAACTACAGTCTCTGGACTGAAATCATACCGGACTCTTTCATCGTGTAAATAAATCCACGGATTTATCTTAAATCTTTCATGAATCTTCGAGGGAAATATTACAACGAGATATTACGTAACTCTCATCGAAGATCAAGACCTTGTAATAAAGTGTTATCGGGCAACGCGGTGCACCGTCGACGCTTGAAAATCGTTAACGATCCGACGATCCCTGTACCTTGTCAAAGTTGAAATACGACGGTGTTAAAGGTGGATGTGTGTATGAAGGATGGTTGGGAGAGTGAATCGAGGGGTAGAAGGGAGGGGGGGGGTGTAGGTATGCGTATCAAACGATCACGAGCCTTCGATACTTGAACACAAGAGAGGATCGAGGCGATTAAGCTAAATCGTCCACGCTGCCAAAACGAAATTGACGTTTCGCTGATATACAGCAAGCATTTCGGGTGGGGGTTTCAGGGGGAGGGACGGGGAGAGGTTCTAGGGACGTAGGGGGGGGGGGGGGAGTGATGGAGATGCTGCGGGATCGGTGTGGGTGCAATTTCATTTTTAAGCCGCGCAACGACTGGCGTCGATATATGTACGCCGATACGCCGATGATGTCCGATCGGCGGATTTGCCAATTTTAAGCCTCACCCGGTGCTTCGTTTTTTTTTTATTTTTAACATTTTTTTTTTCCGTTCCACTCTTTTTTTGTACATCCGCCTGTATACGAAATATAGCTGATCGATGCGAGTTTGTATATTATACCTATACGCTCGATAGTACTTAAAAACCGTTGCCGTCAGTGATTAGCAAATATCACGAGTACATGTCGTATAACTGCACCCCACGGGTACCCCTTCCCCTTCCTCTCCCCCCCCCCCCTTTCGTTGCAACCCTTGCGATCGTTGTGCAACACATGCTCGGGTTTCTCGGTTCTCCAACCCCCTACCCACGGCCCTTCCTCTCTCTCCTCGTTTTTTTTTTTCTTTTTTTCTCCCGTTCTCTTTCTCTCTGTCCTTCTGCAAGCATCAACGCGGGCTTAAAGCCTCATTAGAGCAAACTACACGCACAATGTAGACAGTTTTCTTTCTTTTTCTCTGTTTTTCATCACGCGGTAGAAAATCATTTCGACGGGGTAGCTTAGACTCGGTGTTACTTCGTCGTTACTTGCACCCCCTCCCCCTCTCAGTTGGTTTGCCACCCCCCTCCCCACCCTCTCTCTCTCTTTTTCCCTGACGAAATGAGATATGAAACGAGGGAGAAAGAAATTTTTGCAAATTAAATACTTCAAACAAGTATCCGCGGCAAATCGGTGGAAGTTATTACAAGTTTATCCTGTCATGTTTAATGTGTATAAAGTAATGTCATCACGATCCCGTTACTGGAACGTAATTCTGTATTATAAACGTGAATAGTGTTTATAGATTTTAATTGCAATTCCGCGTCGCGACCGTCCGCCGACATTAAAAATATTATCGTCGCGATTATCATTGCTAATAACAAACTTACGAGTGATTTTACAAAATCGATGATACGCCCGGCGGATGAAAACGAACCGTCATAATGAATATATGTATACATATACATACATATACTTGGGGTGGAGATGAGAAAAACGTGTGTCGACGCGAATACGAGGAAATTAAAGTATCTCATTTGATTACCCGTTCGTGCAGCGACAGCAGGATGCTTTTCATTATGAAAATGTATCTATTATAGCTTTGCGATAACTAGACCTCACGCGCAGTAAAAATCGGGACATCGCGGTGGGAACCTCATTACCCTTTGATGTTTACGTAAAAACGTGCGCACACAGGTGTATCTCACTCTCCCTCTTTCTCTCTCTTTTTCTCTCTCTCTCACTCCCTTCCTCCCTTCATTACAAAATCGTCGAGCCGTTTATTTCTCCTTTTCGAATATCGTTTATCCCCCTTCAACGTCGTCCGCTATAAAAGTTGATAAATTCATAACAAACAAACAAAAAAAGCAGCAAAACATGGAAAATAAAACACATTCAACAACACACACGAACACAAGCGGCTCACGCTAAACGAGCGCATACAATTATAATAAAATTACCTCGAATATATTTAACCGTACTTCCGTAATAAAACAAACACTCATTAAAAATGATCGTTAAGCATATTCATTGTATCAAAATTATTACCCCGAACGACCGGCGAGGGAGGGGTGGAACAGAGGGGCCCGAACACCTGCACGTACGTTTCGCACGCATACACGCGTATAATTACGCGTTACAAATTCATTTAGGAGAACGTTGCGTTTTCAATTTCTATTACTCCGATCTAATTAGATACCCTGCCGTTCGCATGTGTCGATACACAAGTTATCAACGGGGGTGAGAGGAGATGAAGCGGGGGGAGGTGGAGGATCGGTGAGACTTTGAAGGGATGGGTTCATCGAAATTAGATAACAACGAGATAACGACCCACCGCGCGCCTATAAACTTTCAATGTCTGTCTCATCCCCATACCCCTTGCGTCGGTCTATACGTATCAACCCCCTTACACGCGGCGTTTACTTCAACTAATTAGACGCGCATTTACTACTCGTCCGTAATAACGTTAATCCTACTTTTCGGTGCCGCTATAACCGGCAGTTGTGATAGGTTGCGATGAGCCGAATCATTCAAACGGCACGCATGTCGACTACGCCTCTCGCAAAACCGTCCCCTGTGTGTTCACGCAGTAGGTACGTGCGTGCGTGTGTGTGCGTGCGCGCGTAATCGCACTAACATTTACGCAAACAACGTCAGGATAATCCAGGGTGAATAGAGAGATTTTTATGTTTTCATGCTAGGGCACAATGGGGCACCCACTTGATGCCTAACTCTCCACTGCTTTTTATTAAATCTACGGCCCACCGATATAGGGGTTGCCAGAGAACACGAAGAGAGAAAGAGAGGGTGGCAGTAGTGCTGTCGGTGGTACTAGTCGTGGTGGTGGTGGTGGTGGTAGCCCCCCTGATAACCCCCCTTCACCCTCCCCCCCCCTTCTCCCTTTCGAAACGTCGGTTCGTGGCGCGAAATTAAAGATTTATTTACCGTGCCACGATGACCACATGCCCCCGGTAACGTTCGATTGCCGATACCGGACCCATGACACGAGAGTTTTCTTCGTTCTTTGCTCAAGGAATTGTTTAATTGTTCAATCTTGATCTTATTCCACCGATAGCGAGAGTTCGAGGGAATTTTCTTCTCGTTTTCTTTTATCGTTTCGTTAAGATATAAGAGATTTTTAATTGGGTGATTTTGATGTTCTAATTGAGAATAATTTTTGATATTTTTTTTTAAAGGTGTAACAGGGAGAGAGAGAGAGAGTTTAGGGGATGAATTTCACTTCATCTCCGTAGGGTATTGTATCACGCTGGTATTATCAGACGCGTTAATTATGTTAGATGACTGTACGATCGAAATCCGTCAACACATCCTGATTTCTGGACGCCACAATCGGTGTGCGACCAATAATCGGCCCACCTGTATAGAGTGATCATCGACTCTATACATATTTGTATACAACATATCGTGGAACACACATACATATCGATTCGGGGGTCTATTAGAATACACCTCGACCGTACGGTCATTTTTTTCGTATAGTGAAATTTTTGTGTCTTTGTTACGTAACAATTCTACAAATTGACGTTGCAATTTGTGTCGTTATTGCGGACAAGATATACTTTGCAGAAACATGGTCGGATTACCAGAGGTCCTAGACTTTACGCTGAAAATCTAATAAAATCCTTAAGAGGGCTTACGGTAATACATTCACCGCTGAATTCTACGAGGTAATCGTTTAGGGAAAAAATTATATTCGTCCATATAAGTTGCTACGTGGAAATTTAATAAATCAGGATTTACATAAGTATATTAATTTCTCTACATTGTCGACGAGGATGCGAAAAAAAATGCATAATAAATGCCCTCGTAAATTTCAAAACAGACTCGATCTACAACGAGGGTGCACTTTATATTTAATCAGGTAATTTTATATGGTTTTTATACCAATTATTTCTTACGTCGTATCAAAGATATCTCTGGCAACCTCTTTTCTTTTATTCGCGTGTTTAATTACATTTTTATTAGAGGAAACTGTGCACGATATTTCAACGATAAGAAAAATACGACGAAATTGCACGCAAATTATTAGCAGACGATGGCAATCATTTCCCTGGCAGAATCTCGTGAATCATTGACATAATATTTTAATGGAATAATTGCATATTCGTGCTTTTGCCCGGCCGCGGAAAATAGACTCGCAAATAAGCGTGCGCACGGCACATTTGCGTGCTATAATTCGCATCGTAAATTTACTTTACACTGATCGTCGCTACTGATTCCGGACACGACCTAATTAACCGTTTCGAATTCTCGTAATAATTAAGTAATTCCACGTTGAGAAAAGGACACTGCCTTTTACATGGCATTACACACCGACGAGTGGCCCGTTTGTTGTCCATTAGGGGGAATTTTACAGAGGATTTCGGAATCGGTGTAACGACTTCGAAAAATCGGTAAAATTGTCATTTGCTAAATTGCCGTGCAATTACGGTTTTTATCTGATACCGCGGCCGATGGGTTAAGATAGATAACCCACTTTGTTTCAGTTAGAAAGAAACTTTTTCCTTTTTATCGCAATCGCGGCCCGGATCGATGCGAAGCTAATAAAATGTTGGTAAATGAGACCTTAGTTTACTTAACGATACTAGATACTAGATAATATGCAATATTACTTGCTGAATTTACTGATCACATACGATGTATCGCATCGTACAAATAGAAACGTGAGAGAGATAATCGTTACGCCGTAAAATAATTTCATAATTTCAACCGGGAAACGAAAATGATAAAACTATTTGTGTAAACAGAACACGAATATTATTTATCTATTAATTCAACCCACCGAACTACCTATGATTTTCAACATTCGTGGCACAATTTTAAGAGAATCTCTATGATTTCTATAGAATACACGACACCGTAAATACTAATTTACATTCACATACCAATATAACATTTTCTTCGTCTCTGATTCTCACTTTCAAAAATTCTACGGAAGTAGAAAATTTTCCCCCTTGTTCCCAACAATTGTTTAATAATTTTCTACCAATGTCCTGCTCGCAAAAAGAACATCGTAATCGTACCTTCGTCCTTCGAGTGTCCCAGGATCTGATCAATGGTGTAGATCGTCTTCTGGTTATAAGTTTGCGCCATGCTTCTTCGCGGCAACGTGGACGCCAGGCAGAAGATCACACTCTAAGCGCGTTCGATCGCAGATTCAATTGAAACAGTCCTCTGGTTCCACCGATAGATCACTAACAAAGTGTTCCCTTCTCTCATCAGGCGGTAGGAGATGATCTCTCGATCGTCGGAAATCAAGTTTCCCGCTCGCGCGTTACCGAAACCGAAGCGATAAATGTCGATCTTTGATTCGCGAATATCAGGATCCAAATAATCGTAACGTGAACGATAAATGAGAAACGATCAGAAATAGAGAGAACGAGAGAAAAAAGAGAGTTAGAATGAATGTGAGAGAGCGTCGTGTGGTTTCCACGCGGGACTCCGGTCTCGAAAAGAAAATGCGTCAATCGACGGCGCACCGCGAACTGGCTCGTCGGACATGAAAGCAGCCCTTAATATCGCGTACACCCGCCCCACCTCGCAACCCCTAACACCGCCATATTAGCCTCCCCGCCAATGAGGGCGCGCGCTTCTCACCCAAAGCCACCCCGTAATCGGGGGTTGAATGAGGTCTGGGCGGGGAATATTTTGCCCTTTCCGCGTAAATCCCCGGATTTTTTTCCACCTCCTCCTACCACCACCCCTACTACTACCCTGTCTCACTCTCCGCGACTATTTCTCCTCCTTCCAGGGGAATTTCTATCCCGTTTTATCTTTCGACCATCTGGTATTTTCTGTCACTTCTACTGTCTGTCTTTCTCTCTCTCTCTCTCTCTCTCTCTCTCTGTGTTCTTCTTCTCTGCTGTTCCGACTGCTTGTCTTCCTGGATACTTCGGCTTCGATCTAACGACGGGACACTTCTTCTTCTTCGTTTTTTTCTTCCTCTTCTTCTATCTTCTGCTGCTGTTCGTGGGAGACGCGAGATTATTTACCGCATCTTACGAAGTAGCGGTGTACAATTTTTCAGGCCGAGGGTAACTTTCCTTCTTCTTCTTTTTTTTTCTTCGCCCCGTGTAGTCGACGGATCGTATTAGGATCGACTTTCCGCGAAGGGTTTGTTTTCCGTCAGGACGTTCCTTAGGGATTCTTTGATACCACGAGTCGGGATATCGAATATGGAAATTCGGGCACGGATCGCGGGGTGGAAATGGATTTTTTTGTTTTTCACGGGAAACTTTGTAGCGTTACACGGTTCTTCGAGGGAATGTAGATCTATTTTACGAGAAGTATATTTTTCGTTTTCGAACCACGCCACGGGAGATTCAGATTTCCCATGAAACATTCGAGATATCGAATGATTCGACAGGTTATTGTGTTGGTGCCCTATAAGGACGTCATTTTTAATTAACGAGCGATCTCTTTTAGCTCCACCGTCCGAGATTTCGCTCTTTGCTATACTTTGGCCAAGGTCTAACGGGAGTCCCCGGTAATCTGGAAATACTGGAACCCCATGGTTTTCGAAATAATTGCGAAAAACGAGGTCGTCTCGTTGATCGTCTACGAGAAAAGGTCCGCCCGCAAAATTTGCTTACGATTATCCTACTTATTCTAAGACAACACCTTTCACTGCGGCCTCTGTAAATCAGTAATCTAATCCTAAGACTAGTCCAGGACCCGAACGGGGATGAAACACCTTCCCGAAACACCACCACCCCCCCCCCCCTCCCCATAACCGCGTTACTTCTCGACGCCTCATCCTTTTTACGAAATCTTCTTTCATAATCTGTCTCTGTCTACTAATCCGGAAAACGTAGTCTTCGTGGCACCGTCCTGGTTCGTTTAGAAATTCCATCGTTTTAACGTTCTTTCGAAGGTCTTGTCTCACACTAATTTCAATCGTGTTCGAAATGATATACATGTACATTCATACATGGTGGACACATAGATTCTTCTGAATTTCATTGCAAAATTGTTCGTTCCTATGGAAAATAGATGAACGGGATGTTTGATTAATAAGAGGAAATTATTTGAATATAATTAAATCGTAGGAAGGGGAGATATTCTGTAAAAATTTACCCTGGTACAAGTTCGCACAGGTGTGTCATAAATCTTTCGACGTTGCGACTACCTGTAGCGAGGACGAAATGTAATAAATAGTTACCGTCCGCCCTGAAAGGAGTGAGGAGGAGTGATCGACTGTCGAAAAGTAATGAAAACCAGCGAGAATAAAAATGTCGACAACGGGGTAATTTATGGCCAACGACAGAGAACAGGGTGCCCCCGGTATCGCTTTATATTGGAAACAAAAGAAATGAGTCGAAAGATACGTCGAATGAATATTAAAGTTCCGAAATTTATTTGCTGTAACAGAGTATCTTTACGTCAACCACGTAAAGGCGTGGGTATACAGTGTCACCCCATTCCTCCCCCTTTGTATCGTGGGGCTTTATAATGCAAATAAACCAAGGGGTCACTGCTCGATAGTCGTGGCGCTACAAACCAGATTTTTGGAAATATCGCAGTGACATATCGTTCGGCGAACAAAAAAAAACAATATCTCTTACATGGACCATCGTGAAAACAAAATGCTTCGTTCGACAACAAACAACTGCATGATTTTACATACATTTAAAACAAAAAACGGATTACCCTTGTACAAAGCGAAATAAAAAAAAAATTGTATACAGCTGTTTAAAAACAAAAAACTTGCAAAGAAATTGATTTTCCATCGAATTGTTTCGTTGCGACGGCTAAGCAAGGAATAACATTTTCCGGCGTTACTGTTAACAGTTTCCATATATTATCGTTCGTAGAATGACTGTTTTTACAAACAGAGCTAGATGTCTTTTAATTTACACGATTGTTCGCAAGTAACGTTGCAAATCTGGTTCGGGACATAGTTATCTAAACGGGAAGATCGATCCTAACGTCAGAAGTGTCACGTCTCGTTCGTGAAACGATCCAGGAAGAAACTCGGATGATCCCCGTCGCAGATACCGGCGAGCAGTTAATACTTTGCAGATGTTACCACGAGATCAAGGTATTAACGATTCCCGCAAAATCGTGGAACCGATAATTGGGAATTCCGACGTTAGTACGATTATCCGTAATCTTTTCATCCATTAGCCGCATCGTTTACCTGTTAATTCAAACGTGTAAAAACCGACGTAACGGAGAATGTCATCGAACATCGAAAACGCACGATCCATCGTTTGTAACGTTCGTTAAATTCCATAGGGAAATTTATTATTAATACTTGCTCTAATCACTAATTAGCAGGTATAACCGTTCATTGTTTCGTTAATCTTTCACGGACACACGTGGAATTTCACATACCGTTTAAAGACGCGATACGACCGGGACCGTCGGCTCAGCCGTTAATGAGCTTAATTACCAAAACTAGCGAGCTAGTTAAACGTTTATCCGGATGTGCGTCGCGCACTCCGGTTTCGGATATTCCCACCTTGAACTGCCTCGACCCTCCGTTGAAAAGCTTCTTTCCGGATTCTTTGAACTTTTCCACCCGTACGAAAGGTCATCACGCACATTCTCGCGCACGTGACCGTGTGTAACGACACTAACATTCCTCGCCAAAGTTCTTCGGGTAAACCAACCTAAAGAAATACATTAACAATCGAATAAATAAATCAACGAAACACTGAAACAAAATGATCAATTAATCCATATACGTTCCGCAACAAGTGACAATCGATTCAAACATCCTTGAGAAGAACACACAGAAAACAAAATAACAACCAGATAAAAAACACGTCGCCAGTCGCGAATCTCGCGGCAACGAGATCGTTTTCGTTCGTCGTCGAGAGTGCGACGGGATAAAAAAAAAAGGAGGAAAAAAAAGAAGGGCAGGAAAAGGTGTGCGCCTTTTATGGGATCGACGGGCGCTGGGGCTGATAACTCGTGGGTGTAATTGTTATATCATGGATCTAAGGGGGATGAATAAAGAAGGCAGCACGGGAGGATGAGGGGGGGGGGATGGCATGCAAGGCGACGTTCTACAATAGGCAACATTAAATCTGCAAAAGAGAGATCTTTCTCTCTCCCTCTCTATCTCTGTATCTCTCCTGGTGAGGTGGAAGAGGGAAGAGGGGATGGAATCGAGCGTAAAGGAAGCAGATACAATTCACAATAGACCCGGCGAACCGGCTCGAAGATCAAACGCCACCCCTGCAAGAACTACCGACGCCCATAACTGGCGTCCCCGAGTGTCAAAAGTTCGGTCGTAACGCCCGCGGACGATCGCGAATTAATTGACTGCGATTCATTTGCTTATCGGATCCCGAACATCCGCGATATCTTATCAGAAATCTGTTTTCGCGGTGAAATTTAAGGTGGAGGGAAAAAATAAGGGGGGTGTGATAAGGGTAAGTAAGGTAAGAGAAAAACGTGATGGTTTCACGGGTGGAATTTATTGAAGCGTGTGATAACAACGAGATAATACGAGCCTCAAATTGGCGCGCGTCCTTTCTCTCGACGGAAAAAGGGGGTGCGGAGGGTGGGGTGGGGATGGGGGGACGAGAATTTAGCCCGAATTCTGTGAGGGAAAGCATTCGACGACGTTATATTGGCCCCCGGGGGCACGCGCGTATTGTTGTCGTCGAATCAGACGGAGAAGCAACGAGAATTTTGTAAGATAAACGAGGCAGGGTTGCATGTGTAAGTCGATCGGATGAAATAAAAGGGAATTCGGAAAATACCGGGCAGGATCATTACAGAAATTACCGTTATCTCGTTTCGTTCGACGTCTTCGAACACACTATACCTACATCCTCCTAAACTCCTTAAATCGAGATAAAAAAAAAGAAAAATAAATTATCCACTTTGATAATGATCAAGAAACACGAACACAATCTAATTTCTTAATATATTCGTTTATTCCCGCAGTTATAGAGATTCCAACGGATCGACGAGAGGAAAAACGTCGACGTCCTCCGTTTATAAAACGGTTCGCGTCGGCAAAGAACGACGCGGGCGCAGCATCGCGTAACAACAAGTAACCTTTTTCAAAACTATTCTCTTTCCTTCTTTTGTTAACGGCCGGATCCTTTTCAGGCGATAACAACGCGGTCGAGCAGCCACGAGGAGGCACCCTGGTTCTCTCTGGGGGTGGTAGTGGTGACGGTTGGTGGTGGTGGTGGTGGTGGTGGTGGTGGACGGTCTTTCGTGGTTGTATATCAGGGGCGTCGCGTTATTGGCCCCCGAGGCGCCACCGGGCTTTGTCGGCTGGCGCGCCGCGGCGCCGGATAAACCGAGACCGAAGAACCGCTGACTTTTATACACGTACGTGTGTAGGCGAAACCACGCACACAATGGCAAACGGATACGCGCGTGTGCTGCGCTACGTTTGTACACGGTGTCTGTAAATGAAAGAGAGAGAGAGAGAAGCATAGATTTTTATAGATAAGAATAATAACGAATTTATTTGTCTACCTAGTCACATCTCGATGATTTTCTATCATTATTAAAATTACACATTTTGGAAATAGATCTATTCTCTTCTCGTCTGTATGTATAGTTTGTAACTGAGAATATTTCTTTCTATTGACACGGCAACAACTGTAGCCGAGATTCGTCCGATTTCATTCGACGGTTTTCGGTAAACCAGGAAATAATTAGATTGTCATATAACAGTCGGACGGTATCTTTAGAAAGGCAAGATAGAGGGATACGGACAGCGACTACGCCTCTGCTAAATAAACTAACCCCCTTTGGAAGGGGGAGAGGGAAGAGGGAAGGATCAGTGGAGACAGAGGGGGTTGTTACCGCGCAGCCTGGCGCGGCTGCCGGGATTTTATTAACTTCTGCACAACGACGGTGCGCCGCACGTTTCGTTTGGTCCAGAAAAGGACAGAGATACCCGGAGACCTCGCCTCCGACAAACAGCCAAATAAAGAGATAGTAATTATTGTGTTTGTGCCCGGTTTATTTCTTCGTTGGCCCGTGCCCCACCGTCACCCCCCTCTCTCTAACTTCCCTTGCTGGCGTAGCATCACCTCATTCTTTCTCATGTTTCTCAAAAAAATATCACCGCGGCGATCCTCCCCCTGGAATTGCGTATACCTTTCTCTAATTAACTCGGCGAATATTAGACTTCGTTCAGAAATTATACTATCCCCGAGTGTCCGTGTTTCCATCGGGATAATTGTTATAGTAACGTCGTTTACCCATCCCTCGTTGATGTCACGGTTTATAATATGTACGTTATACATTATTTTTTCGTGGATATAAATTCACGATATTATCTACGGATAATTATGATAATATACTATATTAACACGTGAACGTGAAAGCATCGTTGACATTGTCGTTTACCGAGTGCTTCTTACAAATCAATTTATTCCACCGATACCGTGTGCCCGAAGGTATGATATTAAGAGGTACACGGGATTGCCATAGGGCAGGTATAAACGAGGCGAACGTCGGGGATGATTTGCACACACAAAGAGACCTCTGTATGTATGTATCATATATACATACGTACGTCGTGGATGCAAGGTAGTACGTGGGTGGAGAAATAGAAGGATGAGGATGAGAGGCACACCGGCGGAACATTCGGAAGTCCGATCAGGACCATTGGCTTTGATCCGTTACGTAGATAGCGTTCTGCACGTGGCTGAATGTGCTTCCCCCATAGTTCCACCCCCCTACCCCCCCACTCTATCCACCACTACATGGGGAAGTTCCCCACTACAGCCACGCTTCTTCAGAGTCCCTATATTCACGGGGAATTCCAAATGATCGCGAAATAACCGCTCACTTATATCAATTCACTGACTGCTCTTTATAAAGGCGCATTCACGCGTGCCATCGACGATCCACCCCCCTACGCACGTTAAGGACTCCTATATTTCCTCCCTCTTTTACCCGTGGTCCTTTCCTTTTTCGTCCTTGCGCGTCCCTTTGCCAGTAATCTCTTTCTGGTCCTCGTGTAACCTTCCAAACGAGTCTCCCTTCCACACCCCATCGTACACATACACATACATACACACCCTCATATTCGGTTCTCATCTTTATATCGGGGTTCACCACCCCTTTTCTGGGACGCCTTTTACCACCGCGACAAGCGATCACGAATTATCGTAGTCAATTAACTTGAACGCGTACGAACTTTCGATTATCACGCGTTAATCGGTCCGTCTAGGGACGTGGGGTGAGATTCTTTTTTTTTTTTAAGTACCTTGGACTCTCGTTATTCGACGATTAGACGGACCAGAATTAACGTGACGAATTGAAAGATACCGGTCGTTAAGTAGATTATAATTGGCTGGAATTGAAGAATCTATTTTAATTCTCCGTTGGAAAAATTCGTCTGTTAATTTCAGTAGAACAATTACCGCTCGTAAAGAAGATCTGTATGTATGTGTGTGTGTATGCACAGTATCTACAGACAGACGTTTCTTATCAAGTCACCAAGTTAAACGATGCAAATTGTAAATTGGTCGGAATTAAAATCCGTAATTAACGGTAATTACAATTTATCGCCGGTACTTTTGTCGTTCGCAGATTATTTTTTTTTTTACATCGGTGGACGATTACCCCCGGAATCGTTTCGGGAAATCAAATTTCTTGCACGAGGGTAAATGACACAATTCCTCGGGAAAGCGGGGGAACTGAAACCATCCGTTAATACAATCGCGCGTGTATTATATAATCGCGACGGGATAAACGATTATCAAACACTCGTCGTTTTATCCCGCGGATCGCGCAGAAGAAACAGAGAGACCAGAGGAGAAATGATCGAATTAACCGAACATTGATACAAGTGGCGAAGCGAGACAACGATTAGTGACGTCGCGGGTGGAAAGAAGAAACTTAGACGGGGAGAGGGGAGGAAACCGGATAGATAGAAAGCAGGCTGAAAATCGGCGACCACGAGGAGGAAAACTACGAGGAGGAGATGATCGTCGCCGAAGGGATTTTCCACGGTGGGTAACGCGACGGTGGATTGGTCGGTGGCAGGATTCAGGAGACAATGGGCAGAAGGAACGGAGAGGAAATATAATTGAGCGATTTGAGACGTCGTCGAGGGAGGAAAAAGAGAAATTGAAGAAAAAGGAAGGGTGGAAGTGGAGAAGAAGAAGGAGGAGGAGGAGGAAGAGGTGGAGACAGGACCGCCGCGATAAAGTATAATTATTTTCCGATAGAGTGGAAATTATTCGGGAACGAGCGAGGAGTTATTGGCGATATTCATACTTTTATTAAACGGCTCTCTCGTTCCGCCTCTCGTCCTTCTCGCTATCTACCAACCTCCACCTCTAAAGCCTGGCACCCCCCCCCCCCATTTTTCTCTCTCTCTTCTCTCTCTCTCCCTCTCTTTTTTTTTACCTCAGCGCCGATCGGAAATGTATAGGCGGCACTCACAGCAAATTAAGCCCTCTGCTACTATTTTATTCCATTGTCCTTCCGGCTGAAGATACTGCCGCTATTCGTCGTCGGCCAATCACCAAGAATGTAATTACTTTTCGTTTGTTAGATGAATCCCCGGGTATCGGTAATATGGAATGATATGTCTTTTGCCGCAATTATTTAAGTAATTACCACCGACGATTCATTTACGGGTACTCCGGTTTCCCTCTGTCTATCTGTCCGCGGATCCTAAATTGTAATTGTGTACAGGAAATTGAATTACATCCCCGTTGACATCGAGGAAAAATTGACCTACAATCGACGTGATGTCTGGTACCTTCTTTTTACACGTAGAGTCTACGTCAACTACTTGTCACTATTTCACGCAATTGTTTCATTATTCGTCGATCCTGCTTCCTAATCTCAGATGTTTGATTTTAACTCGCAAAAGAAAACA
Source organism: Mimumesa dahlbomi (assembly GCA_917499265.3). Taxonomy (NCBI): domain Eukaryota; kingdom Metazoa; phylum Arthropoda; class Insecta; order Hymenoptera; family Crabronidae; genus Mimumesa; species Mimumesa dahlbomi. The sequence continues at coordinate 9,063,920 of OU824126.1, forward strand.
AACGCACAAGAACGATCCGTCAGTCGTCACCCCCACTCCACCCCCGTTCCACCCCCGCCCGCGATAAATCGTGTCCCACTGAAAGAAAGTGGAATACGGTTAACCGCTTTTCCCCGAAAATAAACGAAAACACCTGAGCCGCGTGTATCAATCCCCGCGGTCTATCCGACTTCCTTCCTCCTCCGCCATGCTACCTTACTTTATAAAAGCAGGACGATCCTCGTCCTGCTGATGACACGTTGATAATGATACTCCGCAGCTATTCAAGGACGAGTAACATTGTTAACTTTGCAATAAAGCGGGGGTGATACCGGCGGCAGGCAGGGCACAAGGGTGCAAGAGGGAGAGCGGCAGAGCACGAAGAAAGGGTGGAAAGGGGATAAAGCGACACAGAGAAAGCGAGATCTCACCCATTGTAAGGTAAGGGATGATAATAGGTTGACATCTGCACTCAGCAGCCCCCGGTTCCAGCAGCTCGTTGGAAACGCAATTAATATTCGTAATTATGCCACATCCCTACCTACCTCACCTTCGCCACCCTCCCTCCCTCCCTCCCTCACCCCCTCCTCGCCACTTCATCTCTCTATCCGTTACTCTCGTTCTTATTCCATCGTTACTTTCGTAGTCCTGTCGAAGAACGGGATTTAACGAGATAAGTTGCCGTCGCAACATCGGAAGTATAATTTTCTTTTTTCCTTTTTCTTTCTCTCTTCTTTCGTTTTTTTTTCTTTTTTTTAGATTGCTATTATTTCATAAGCCGTCAGGCATATTTGATATTTTGTTATCTTCTTGTTTTTTTTTCATATAATTTCATCGTTTGAACGAAACGTAAGCGTTAAGAGGGACAATGATTTTATTTAACGTTGATTAGCACTTTGTATTGTCGTTGATTTTCGTATGTTTTCCGTTCGGGAATTAGACGAGTTTGTGGCGGCGTTGTGGGCGCTCATTATAAACGATAATAGATTTCTGATTTATTTGTGGCATTGAGGTAACCCTCCATTCTTTCGTCCCGCTAAAAACTGTCACGTTCAGGTTACCACCTGCTGTCCGTCCTAATTGCCATCGAAGGAGACCGGGATCGATAACCGGAAGATTTGATTTAGAAACGTGATTTCTCGTTAGGGTTCGTCAGACGAATCCGATCGAAATGCACAGTTTAATTAATTTTTCTTAATTTTCGATTAACCCGACTCTTTCACGCGTCAACCTCAATTATTCTTTTAAAAGTCTGATATCAACGTGACGTGATACCTTCTCATTTTAATTAACATAATTCGTGTCACCCGTCAACATTTCCACGTTCAATTAAAATTATCGCGAGATCGTATAATCCAGATTTCGATGTGTTACACTCGGTGTATCGGTGTTTAGCGGTAAACGTGCGAAGTTTTTTCAATCGACGCCCGAGACACGTCGTCGGAACGTCGCATAGTGGAGAAATTCGAAACACCCTTCGTTTTCGTGCATTCCGTGAGGACTCTACAAAACATATAATTCTATACCTAAGAGAGACGCTCAATGGGGCGGAAATTACGCAACGGAATTTGCGACTTCTCGTCCACCGAAAGCCCGCTGTCCAAATAGAAAATGGATTAAGAGCATCGAGGTACAGTTTCGAAGCCGAGTCGCAGATATTATCGGTAATAGCGCAATTATGATAATGGCGGGTAATTCTGCACAAAATTTCAGATAGAGAGAAAGAGAGAGAGAGAGAGAAGAGAGAAGGAGAGAAGGAGAGAGACGAGCGAACTGAGACTGCTAATGAAGGAAACAGTTAGATTCAAACGGCCTCCAATAATTATCCTGCCAGCCATCCATATTATAGTCTTGACAATGCACGAAATTGTTCACACTTCCCTTGACAGTACATCTAACGCTCCATAGTTCCTGGATGGTGGGTGTAAAGGGGTGCCCCTGATATAGGGGCGGGGTGCTGCGCGTATTCCCCCGTGGCATTTGAATTCTTGCGACTCCTTGCACAGATATTATATCTATCTAGCTTGAAAAATCTGTCGAATCGAGTGAAAAATATCTTACATATTTAAACATCTAACGATAATCGGATTTATCTACGCGACTTTCGGCGAAGCGAAGTAAAGCGAAAGATTTGAAAAAGTATTACGGTGTATTATTGCATTACGTGTTGCTGAATGAATGGCTTATTTTATGTAGGGGATTATAAAGTACGGGGAAAGCGAAATACGATAAGTGGATTATTTATAAAGACCTGCCAGGAAGGAGCAGTAAATTGTTAATAATAGACAAGTCGATATCCTAGACTGATGGAAGTTACCCGAAGAACTAATGAAGCATTAACAGGTATATTTATTACTGCGTTATTAGTCAAGAATTAGGAAACGTTCGATAATCTACCATCGTTTCACTCTTTGCTTTTGATTTCTCTTCGATATACATATTCTTAGACAAATCAAAATCGTCGTATAATTATTCGAAATAAAATTATGTTAAGATTTGTTATATCAACATTTCAAATAGAAATTTGTAATACCCGGAACTTTTTCGTAGGAACGTTTTTAAATATCCCCAAAAGATTTAAATATAGAATAAAATAAAATGTGAAAAAAAAAATCAGCGAGTTGTTGGGAATTAAATGCCAGGGATATCCGTGGAAATTGACGGTTCAATAAAAATTTGCGAAACGCGAGATTCCCACGCACCGTCGCGTCGCTAGTAGTCGCGTATTTATCGGTATTAAGCTCCTTCCAAATCCAGCATGCATGTAGCAGACTCGTGATTGCAGACCTCTTAGGAAATATAATCAGACCGATGAATACACGTCGACCGATCGTCGGACACGTAAATTCATGTCATTGGGTTTGAACCTCGTAGCCAGACTCTCGACGTTCGGCGTTGATGTGTTGATATTAGTAGAGCTAATTTGATAGTTTAATCAATTTCCGTAAGCCGACGGGAGTTTAATAGTGATGTCATCATTTTCAACGGGGCACAATGGGGTTAATCTCGCTCGACGAGCTAATATTCGGAGAGTTAACAGAGTTTCAAATGCAGGCAGGGCCGTCATTTGCTCGCATCCGTTCGCGAACGCTCCTCCACGAGTTAGACAAAGAAAAAATACACGCCCCGAGTAGTATTTTCATTTTTTCGGGAAATATCTGAAATTATCTGTAAATCATTAGATCCCGTCAAATGAAATACCGGATTCCCAATCAATCACAAATCGATCGATCAATTGGTTATCTGAATGTCGAACAGTTTCGAATTGTATTTCGTAGGGAAAACCTATGAAAAATCAAATGTTTGTTGGACCCGTTGAAACTGGGTCACAGTCCCACTCCACTCGCAAGTATCATATCTCAAATTACCTTGTTAACAATTATTTAATACCGATTAATACTGCCATACTCAATAAAGCTTGGAAAATATTCTACCAATCGCTAACATCATTTACATAACACGGTTGACAATCTAAATACAATATCGGGAATATTTAACATATCATTACCGTATCAACAACGCGTACGAAGGAGAAAAAAAAAGAAGTCAGCAGCCAGGTCGGATTCGATTGCAAACGATAATAAAGAATATTCCTGCCTTCGAGCCAGGGAAAAATCAAGCTCCGGGATACGAAAGGGGGGGTGGGTCGGACGAGAAGAGAGGGATGCTGGATTACCACCGGCGGAATTAAAGATTCACAGGCGTGTTTCGCAGTTTTCGTTCGAGCGGCCCTGCATGCGAATCCCCGGAGCGGGCATATTAGGTGGAGGTACGCAGTTAGGCAATAACCGCTGTCAATAGAACCCGGCCTCTCCTCCTCTCCTGGAGTGGCCCCCACTCGAAAATGCTACTCGCTAAATTAGGTAGGTTATATGGGCTTCGTTTCATTTGCGAGCAAACTTTAATAAACGCTAAAATTGCGTAAAAGAGCAAGGTTTTCAGACGAGCGAATCAGGGTCGGGGTGATCCCTCGTCGGGTAGACTGCATATACGCAAAGAGTTATGTTGCGGGTGATACGAAACTACTGCATCGCGGGATTTATTCTTTTCATTACGCGCGCTGATCTTTTCTTTGTCCGTTGGAATATCGAAGGACTTTCGAGTAGAATCGAATTCCTCGCGGGAAATGAAATGGAGATGGCTTTTCGTTTAACCGCAGAAGAAGCCGGTTCCTCGTTTGCACTTCGAGAGAAATTACGCGACACGGAAATGATGAACATTGATCGTTAGATGTACGTTATTAGTAGGAATTTAGAAACGTTCGAGTGTGAAAAAGAAAAGATTGTAGTACATGGAATGGGAAATCATATCTGTTCTCTAGCATGTATTGTTGCTTTGAAAATATAATTAGGCGTTGGTAAAGGAACAAACTTAGAGTCGACGGTATTATAGTTAATAATGCTCGTGTAGGAATTCGATTTTTAGATAGTGTACCTGTTATTGTATTTTGTAAAGTAAGTTATTCAGAATTTTGAAAGTTGCTTGGAAAATAGATAATTCTTAATGAACTACTTAATGAACTACTTAAATGCCAAGGGGAGGTTCATGAAACATTAATATTACTGCCATCTGCATTCCAACTTTAAAATCATTGCACATTGCTTTTAATAGACAGCAATTAATAAGGAATACTTCCGCGAAAGAATTCCTTGGACTAAAGCAAGCAAAAGATTTATTATATCATAATTTTTTAGTTGATCTATATTATTGGTTTTTATTTGAACTACCTCCAGCATGTCCTGTCTACTCTTATGGGTGGTCTGTGGTATAATTTAAGTAATTCCTTAAAATTGAGTAATATTATTAATACGCACAAACTATAACTTCTATACTCTCGGTCATTCTAGACCCGAACCCAAAATGGTAACGTTGTAACCCTTCACAAAGGTAACATTATTAATACGCACAGAGTATAGCTTCTATACCCACGGTCATCCTAGACTCGAACCCAAAATGGTAACGTTGCTACTCTTCACGACGGTAACATTGTTAATACGCACAGACTATAGCTTCTATAACCTCGGTCATCCTAGACTCGAACCCAAAATGGTAACGTTGCTACTCTTCACGACGGTAACATTGTTAATACGCACAGACTATAGCTTCTATACCCTCGGCACAGACGAGGTATTGGATAAAAATAAGTTGTTTTATAGAGAAGAATATTCAGTGTTTCGGAATACATACAAAAGTTATGAATATTGACATTTTCCACTATTTTTCTTTATTTCTTATAAACAATTGTACTTTCTTAAAAAACATTATCATTCTATTTGGTACCAATAATTAAAATCTTTTCCGATAATGTGAAACATAATACAGTCTACGTCAACAGTTAACATGTTGCTGAGCTGTTTCTTATTAATATGATATCAAATGAAAAATCCTCAAATTCAGGCGGTCTTTTGAACGGCATTCGCTCAATTTTTGAGATAGCCGTCTGAAACTTGTACTATTGTTTTAGTTGGGAAATTCTACGGCAGATCAAGCTATAATAGTTGTAGTTTTCGAAAATTTAATTTTTCGCAAAAATCTGAAGGGGGTAGGTCAGGATTTTTCGCGATTTTCGTAAATCGCTCGCCATTTCCGCAATTTTTGAGCTATTAAAGTGATCCTGGACGTTTTGGACGCGGAATCCGAAGCCGCATAAGCCAGTGAAAGAATCATTTTGATATCTAAAGAATTGTGGAAATGGCGGGGGAAAAACAAAAATCGCAAAAAATCCTGACCTACCCCCTTCAGATTTTTGCGAAAAATTAAATTTTCGAAAACTACAACTATTATATGTTGATCTGCCGTAGAATTTCCTAACTAAAACAATGGTACAAGCCTCAGGTCGCTATCTGTAAAATTGCGCGAATGCCGTCCGAAAAACTGGTTGAATTTGACGACTTTTTGTGAATTTGACGACTTTATCGTAATTTGCTTGTCATTTCCGTAATTTTTGAGCCATTAAAATGATCGAGGGCGTTTTGGACGCGGAATCCGAAGCCGAATAAGACAGTGCAAGAATCAGGTCGATATCTAAAAAATTGTGGAAATGCTGAGGGATTTACGAAAATCACGAAAAATCGTCAAATTCAACCAGTTTTTCGGACGGCATTCGCTCAATTTTACAGATAGCGACCTGAGACTGGTACCATTGTTTTAGTTAGGAAATTCTACGGCAGATCAAGCTATAATAGTTGTAGTTTTCGAAAATTTAATTTTTCGCAAAAATCTGAAGGGGGTAGGTCAGGATTTTTCGCGATTTTCGTAAATCGCTCGCCATTTCCGTAATTTTTGAGTTATTAAAGTGATCCTGGACGTTTTGGACGCGGAATCCGAAGCCGCATAAGCCAGTGAAAGAATCATTTTGATATCTAAAGAATTGTGGAAATGGCGGGGGAAAAACAAAAATCGCAAAAAATCCTGACCTACCCCCTTCAGATTTTTGCGAAAAATTAAATTTTCGAAAACTACAACTATTATATGTTGATCTGCCGTAGAATTTCCTAACTAAAACAATGGTACAAGCCTCAGGTCGCTATCTGTAAAATTGCGCGAATGCCGTCCGAAAAACTGGTTGAATTTGACGACTTTTTGTGAATTTGACGACTTTATCGTAATTTGCTTGTCATTTCCGTAATTTTTGAGCCATTAAAATGATCGAGGGCGTTTTGGACGCGGAATCCGAAGCCGAATAAGACAGTGCAAGAATCAGGTCGATATCTAAAAAATTGTGGAAATGCTGAGGGATTTACGAAAATCACGAAAAATCGTCAAATTCAACCAGTTTTTCGGACGGCATTCGCTCAATTTTACAGATAGCGACCTGAGACTGGTACCATTGTTTTAGTTAGGAAATTCTACGGCAGATCAACATATAATAGTTGTACTTTTCGAAAATTTAATTTTTCGCAAAAATCTGAAGGGGGTAGGTCAGGATTTTTCGCGATTTTCGTAAATCGCTCGCCATTTCCGTAATTTTTGAGCTATTAAAGTGATCCTGGACGTTTTGGACGCGGAATCCGAAGCCGCATAAGCCAGTGAAAGAATCATTTTGATATCTAAAAAATTGTGGAAATGGCGGGGGAAAAACAAAAATCGCAAAAAATCCTGACCTACCCCCTTCAGATTTTTGCGAAAAATAAAATTTTCGAAAAGTACAACTATTATATATTGATCTGCCGTAGAATTTCCTAACTAAAACAATGGTACCAGTTTCAGGTGGCTATCTCAAAAATTGAGCGAATGCCGACCAAAAAACTGCCATAATTTGACGATTTTTCGCGATTTTCATACATCGCTCGCCATTCGCGCAATTTTCAAGATATAAAAATGATCGAATATGTTTCGAATGCGCATTCTGAACCTTAATAAGGTGATGGAAGATTCAGATGGATAATTAAAAGAAAGCGAAAATGACGAGTACAAAATGAAAATCGTAATTGTCATAAAGTAGCGCAATATAAATTACAAATTTGATTAAAATGTTACCGATACTTATTCATAATGAGCCAAGGTAATCGTGCATGGCCGCGAGTATGAAAAATATTGCGAAATTATCAAAAAGTTACGCTTTTACAATTTTTCGAAGCCGCCGGTACCGTCGGTACCTGCCCGGGAAATCCCTACCTGTTATTCTCACCTTAATTGTTCCGCTCGAGCGGATCCAGTACGGCCAAACTCAAACATACTCGACCTGACATTGCCAAGTACACGGATAACCATTAGTCCGTGATAGAACGTCCTGGCGTCAACTACTCTTCCCAACTCGCTCCGGACGACTCCCTCGGGTATAATTCATTTAATTTCAAGCTTATCCATTATGTATCGATCATTTACATTATATTTCATGTACTCCTTATACATTACTGATACAGTACGACATATCCCTCGGTTACAATTAGTTTCTATAAAATTATTAACAATAATTTTCGCATAACTTTTGATTCGCTTCGGTTCGCTTAATAGAGATATAGTTTATATATTTAAAATATACAAATTAATGAAAAATGGTATTTATTTTTATTAATTTTCTACCGTGATTTACCACGCGGTGTCTTATATTGAAGCTATAAAATCCTTTTTGGGGTTTGCGCGAAGTTGGTAAAGGTCGATACCCTTTCTTTATACACAATTTTGTTAAATTATTTTATTGCTAGCTATAAATTATCAAGATAGTAGGGTTTTATTAAGATTGGTTCCAGTTTTGTGTAAGTTTTATTATGTTGTAATAGATCGAAAATATTCGACGCCGGGGGCATGTGCACGCTCCGCTACCTGCCCCCCCACCCATAACACCGAGTTTGTCCGGCATGATTTTGTCACGTACTACCTACATCGATACGCATCAGTCATCGGTGAACTGTGGCGGTGTCAAGACCTCCTCCTGTGTGCTTCCTGGTGCTCTCTAAGGTACATCGCACTCTACATTTACCTTTGCTTAATCAAAGCTATACTTGCAATTCATTTCTCAACTCGACAAACTTTGCAGTTTATATCGTTACATTTTTGGCCTTATTTTCTATTAATCGTAATTTCATAATATTTAATGTTTATTTTCACTGTTTTTATAGTTGGAATGTGCATAACATTATTATTCATACTTTGACTTTTTGCAGTTTAAATTCTAAGAACATAATTCCAATGGTATTTTTGTCTGTAATTTCAGATTCAACCAACAAAGAGAAATCCAGTTCGCACCGGTGAATTCTCTTGGAGGGTAGCAGATAACTACGTCGCGGTCTTGTGACGTATACGTAAAGAAGAAAATCTGGTCATCGCAGCGGTCACACCTTACTTGCTACCGACCTTGACATTGGTCGGAACTACCATTTTCGTCGTTTCAACTACAACGGGAATTTATATTTTCCGTGAGTTTCATCGAATCGAATCGAGTCATCGTCGCATTGTTTATTCGCGAACCGGATATAAGAAATATTTTCCTTGCGAAGGGTTTGAGAATGTTTCTACAAAACTTGGCATTGATTTATTCAAATCTCGTATTTGTTTTACGTATCGACAATCGGTTCGACTGATCATATTTACATTTTTAAATCTTTTCTTAGTGAATAAAAATTCACGCTATTTCAAATATAAAATAAATGTTGAGAAATTTTAGAGTGAATTTTAAATTTTAATTTACAAGAGACAGTAGGACAAAGGCAATATTCCTAACAACAGCGCGTGGTATAAAAAAATAAGACTTACAAAACCAACAACTGTGTCATTCTGCGTGATATATTTGCATGGTATATTTGTGTGCACCCTCCCCTTTATTTTCAGCTTGTGTGATCGCGCGCAATGCGGTCTTAGAGTCACTTGCTCCGAGAGACAGTATTTCGCGAAATAGAGTCAGTGTTGTTGCGCTATTAAAAATTGTGCTTGTTCGATAACCGCGTACTTAAAACCGCCGAAAGAATTGAAATGGACTGCTACAACGTAACATATTCGGTCGCGAAATTCTGACACTTTTTAAACCGCGACATTAGAGTCAGTTTGCTCGCCGGAAATAATTACGGTCGGGAGTGTAGTCTCTTTATTTTTCTATTTGTTTGTTGAAATGCGTCGCGATATAGTAGTGGTACGCAGCAGCTGCGGAGAGGACCTCCATCGGGCGTCGTCGCATCAGGCAGCAGGTAAATATCGCCAAAATTGTATTCCTGTTTAAATTTCTGAAAAGGAAGATCGAGCGAAAGTGGAATTGAGTGGAATCTTTCCATTCCAACTCTACCAAAATTGTGAAATGAAATACAGTTGAATTATAAAGAATATCTTCTTGTTACGTTACAGAGATCATCGGCAGATATACCGGTCGTAGTATCAACTCTAGAAGGCGCAGAAGAACTCTACGGCCGGTGAGTCGAAAAATTTTTGGTTCCTCCGATCACTCAATCATGTCGTAGGACATAAAGGTCCGAAGCGGCACGAGTGTATTGGTTGTATTTTATTTGAGTTTGCGAGCATAGTGACCGCGAGTGTAAAGTATTTGATACTTTACGCTTGTGGGTAGTAACACACCACTTTTACTTGTGAATATTTAATTAGCTCAGGCAGGGGTCTTCTTGTGGCTTTTAGCTTTACGTACGTTTTTTTCGTAATTCGATCAAAATTTTCATATCCTTAAGCTGCGTTTAATTGTATTTGAATTCGCGTAAAGTACTTGCAATAAAACTATACTCGGAATATATTTTCGAGAAAAGAGTTTGATATTTTCACGTATGAGGTTCATACGAATTAAATTGAATTAAAGTTTTCATGTGATTTATATTTTTCGTAACATGATTTCCGATAACTGAAGAAATTCATATTAATCGTTCTATTTTATGAATGTACCCAAGAAGACCAATTCGCGGTGTTTAGATTCTGGTTTCAAAGGATTATTTTTAACATATTTATCATTGTTTACAACACCTCCTTTGAATAAGGAATCAAACAAGGGTTTTCCATTAAAACATTGAAGTTTTCAATATACATATACTTTTCTGCATATTAATATTGAGAAACTTTCAATACGTACTTATATTAAAAGTTTTGAAATTCGTCTTAAATAAATTTATATTCTCTTCACTTTTTCAATGATTTAAATAACTATAATCGAGTCATTTTATCAAGCATATTTTCAATGAATTTTTGCAAAGTGATTTAAATAAATGTATGTCATTGGGATTGGGATATCATGCGCCAAATTCCGTCGACAATAAAGGCAATCACTTTTTTGCTCGTTCCGCGTTATTAATCAATTTTAATTATTATCCTCAATGTACAACATTCATTTTTAACTTAAACATTTATCTGGAATTTTTCATGTTTAAAGTAGAATCATTTGTTCGTTATTTGTCACGTTTGTCATACCCCTGGCGTTAAAACAACACGATAAACCGTGTAGTCGGCCTAAGAGTCTCACGGCTATTTGGTTAAACCGCGATCTTGCGATGTAATCGTGGAGCGTGGCTTTCGTCAAATCATGGTTCCATCGGTACTTTGGGTGGCCTAGCGTTGTCTGGAAAGTCGAACTCTCGGGTTCGATCTGGGATCGCATAGACGGGCAAACCGTTCTTAATTAATATTAATAAATTTCCATTTTGATTCGGATTAGCCGTATCAGGCTTGTCGGTAGCGGCCGGACCGATAAGTCTTATTCGACTGAATCTGTGTAGAGTTCGTCTTAATTATCTGTAGTTCCGCGTTTTATTTGTTTCATCTTTGAAGTGATCCTCGACCGAATTTCGTTGAGATTTCTTTCCTGTAAATCGACCCTAGGTGAATCTCTTTGTATCGGTGGACCATGATTCGGGGAAAGTCGTGTGAAACGGGTATTTCTCAAGATCGTTGTACGAGCCACTGTGTAAGTGTGTAAATTGTTTTTTCGCCGCGTTATGGTAAACGTTCAGAATCACCCGCGTTCAGATTTTGATTATGGAGTTGGTTGTCTCGATGAGTAACCAGACCTTTTCACTTTCACTTTTTGTTTGCCTTTAACTGTCTAACGAATAATTGGCGTGTGATGGGGATGTTTAATATTAATGATATTGAAAACCATATTAAACATTAAAGCTTTACACATATATATTTTTTTCAATACATGAAATATTCAAAGGTTCTTAATATACATATACTTTTTTACATATTAATATTGAAAGTTTCTCAATATATACATTAAAAGTTTTGAAATATTTCTTAAATAATCTTTTCATTTTTTGAGTGATTTAAATAAACTATATTCGAGTCATTTTATCACGTATATTTTCAATGAATTTTTATACTGAGATTTAAATGAGTGATTAGATCGTTGGAAACATTATGTTAATAATCATTTTGTAGCTCAGGATTTTCAGCATACATCGACACTAGTTTTAATTAGTTTTATATTTGCCACGTTCATGTCCCTATTTGGCTTGAACTCATTTGTGGGCCCAGGTGCTGCACGAATGGGTGATGGCGGTGAACGTGGCTGATTTTTTGATTAATTATAATAATACTATTGTGGCGGCTCACAAGCGTTAGCGATTGTGCACGACGTACGGTTCCACACCGGTGTGAGTGTGTGTATAGTAATTAAGTATTTCGTGGATCGTGCGTCGGTTGAAAGTCAAATATTTCTTGCAATTTATCAATTGAATTAAACCTTGATTTCTTCACAATTTTACATTATTCAATTCATGTTCAATTTTCTCGCGAATTTCACAATATACAATTTATTTGATATACAATTTGAGTCAACACGTAGAAGCATTATTGTTAAACGTAGTAATTGTTCGAGCTACGAATTAATTGCCGTTTTTTATTCACATATTTTACGTAAATATCTTTTCTTTACATTTTTCCCAATAAAGACTAATTTCTAATAAAGTCTACATAAATCGCAATAATCGCTGGCCTTGTGAGTCGATTTCAGCAAAAAGGTACGTACTTTAAGGTGTGCATTGTTTTTCGAGTCGGTGTCGGAGACGTCCCGGGATGTCTCTCGTAGGGGGCCGCACTGACTTTGCTTGAGAATCGTGGAGAGAGTGTGTTGGTGTGCTTGAGTTTTTGCCATTCTTTTTTAAATATAGGTGATAGGTAGGCAGGTAACTTAAATTCTGGAATGTGTGCATTAATTTTAAGTAGGAAGGGCCAGGGCAGGTATCACTGTTTCCACTGTAGGAAACCAGTGGTGTTCTGCTTCTGGAGGTCAGGCTAATAATCTTTTCTTTTTAATATTAAGTAAATTCTGCTTGAACATTCGTCCTTCTACTGGCTAACACGTTTGCACGGACTGCAGTTGTCATTCTTCTGAGAATAAGCTGTTAACTTGTCCACACGTTGTTAGCCTCATCGTTTGTCTGTATTAGGCGCGTGTTAGGGTTTTCTTATATTTTGGTTCCGAATGTTCTTGCAGAAACAGGTTGGGCTCCGGCCTGAAGCAAGAAGAGGCTAAATGCCGAAGAGGCCCGACAAATTGTCTAGAAGAGGGCAGCAACTAATGGCTGCCCATTTTGGAGTGTTGAATTTTCACACTTCCAGAATGGGTGGTCATTCTGTTACTACTAAGTCACTATGCTCGCTGTAGTTGTAGAGTAATTATAGTTGTAGTAATTTGAAGTAGTTAGTACCGCGGGTCGAGGTGAGCTCCCCGTGAAGACTCTGCCCTGGTCTGCATTAAAGTTTTCGAGTCATTTTTCCTATTAAATAATATATTTCAAGTTTTATTAATAGAACTTTGCATTAGTTTTCGAGTCATTTTCATATTAAAGTCTTTTCAAACTAAGTTATTAGAATATTTTGTTGATTATTGTCCAAGACACCTAAAGTTTTTCATTATTGAGATATTTTTTTAAAATTTCTGAGAGTTCATTTATAAAAATTCATATTTTTGTCACTTCTAAAGTTCAGTTTTTTGATTGTTATAAATTTGAGAAGAAGCAGAAGGGTAGAGTGTGATACTGTGTGCAGTAGTTAGAAGTAGTTTGTTCCACGGGTCGAGGTGAGCTCCCCGTGAAGACTCTGCCCCGATCTGCATTCAAGTTTTCGAGTCATTTTTCATGTTCAATATTTCTCAAAAGTGTTCATATTAGAATATTTGCTGCACTTGACTTGTTTTCTAATAGAGTCGTTAATTTGTTTTTTATAATTACAAAGATTTTTTAAGTCATTTAACTAATTACTGAGACATTTTTTGTACTTTTCTGCCTTAAGTTTTAAAAATACAAACAGTATATTTTGCGAGTTTTTTAATAATTCATAAAGTCCAGAGTTTGATTCGAGTAAATTTGATAAATTGAATTTTTGGAAAAAGCAGAGGGGTAGAGTATGAAACAGTGTGCAGATAGAAGAAATTTGCGCACTTGCCATCCGCGCCGGGTCGTTTTTTTGTCACCGCTGGCTGCACCTTTAGCTTCGCGAAATTACTGATAATCCGAAATGGATTATCCCAGAGTGTCTCACCGAGGTACACTTTTAATACCGTGCAGGAACTATACCAATTTTTTAAATAAATATGCGAATCTGTCTCTAAGAGACACACGTGGTCTTTATCCTATAATACATATATATATTAATTAAATGTCCGAAACTGTCTCCACGAGACACACGCGATTTCTTTTTTTTTTAATATAAATCATTTCTATAATCTAATGCGGCCATGTGACTCGCGAACCGCATCGTACATCGCCGGCTTGGTACGATGCTACTTAAAACCATTAGGACCAAGCGTTTGTTGAAGGGAATATTGCCATGAATTGATTTATAAATTGCATTTTACATCGAACAATATTATTTTGTACAATATCGTATAATGTTACGCAAGTCTTCAACATTCAAGTTTTCAATATATACTTTTCTATGCATTAATATTGAGAAACTTTCAATACATACATTAAAAGTTTTGAAATTCGTCTGAAAAAAATTTATATTCTCTTCACTTTTTCAATGATTTAAATAACAGTATTCGAGTCATTTTATCAAGTATATTTTTTATGAAATTTTATAAAGTGACTCAAATAAATGGATATCATTGGTATTGGGATATCATGCGCCAAGTTCCGTCGACAATCAAGGCAATCACTTTTTTGCTCGCTCCGCGTTATTAAACAATTTTAATTATTATCCTCAATGTACAACTGTCATTTTTAACTTAAACATTTATCTTGAATTTTTCATTTTTAAAGTAGAATCATTTGTTCGTTATTTGTCACGTTTGTCATACCACTGGCGTTAAAACAACACGATAAACCGTGTAGTCGGCCTAATAGCCTCACGGCTATTTGGTTAAACCGCGATCTTGCGATGTAATCGTGGAGCGTGTCTTTCGTCAAATCATGGTTCCATCGGTACTTTGGGTGGCCTAGCGTTGTCTGGAAAGTCGAACTCTCGGGTTCGATCTGGGATCGCATAGACGGGCAAACCGTTCTTAATTAATATTAATAAATTTCCATTTTGATTCGGATTAGCCGTATCAGGCTTGTCGGTAGCGGCCGGACCGATAAGTCTTATTCGACTGAATCTGTGTAGAGTTCGTCTTAATTATCTGTAGTTCCGCGTTTTATTTGTTTCATCTTTGAAGTGATCCTCGACCGAATTTCGTTGAGATTTCTTTCCTGTAAATCGACCCTAGGTGAATCTCTTTGTATCGGTGGACCATGATTCGGGGAAAGTCGTGTGAAACGGGTATTTCTCAAGATCGTTGTACGAGCCACTGTGTAAGTGTGTAAATTGTTTTTTCGCCGCGTTATGGTAAACGTTTAGAATCACCCGCGTTCAGATTTCGATTATGGAGTTGGTTGTCTCGATGAGTAACCAGACCTTTCCACTTTTCACTTTTTGTTTGCCTTTAATTGTCTAACGAATAATTAGCGTGTGATGGGGATGATTAATATTAATGATATTGAAAACCATATTAAACATTAAAGTTTTATATATATATATATTTTTTCAATACATGAATTTTCATAGGTTCTTAATATACATATACTTTTTTACATATTAATATTGAAAATTTCTCAATATATACATTCAAAGTTTTGAAATATTTTTTAAATAATCTTTTCACTTTTTCAATGATTTAAATAGCAGTATTCGAGTCATTTTAATCATGTATATTATATAATAAATACAATACACTATGATCAGTTAAATCGGTGGAAGCGATCAACGCGGAATTTTTTCAATTTAGTAAATCAGTTTTGTAAAAATGTTCATTACCGTGAAACAAGGAACATATTTTCGCGTGCGAAATTCGAATTGTTTAAAGATGAAACTTGTAGTCACACGATGACTAGTTCGTTACGATAAAACATACGAAGTTGTGAAAACTGAAGCGTGTCAAAGAACTTGACAAATGACTGAAGAAGACTGAAGAAGACTGAAGAAGACTGAAGAAGACTGAAGAAGATTTTTAGAAGACTTTTAGAAGATTTTAGAAGACTTTTAGAAGACTGAAGAAGAATTTTAGAAGACTGAAGAGAACTTTTAGAAGACTGAAGAGAACTTTTAGAAGACTGAAGAGAACTTTTAGAAGACTGCCATTGGGTCCACTCATCAGCTTTGAAGCATTTGTCGAAAACGGATGAGAGTGGAAATCACCAAAACTTGAGCCCTACTCTGACGCAATTACCCATGGCCAGCAATTGTTCATTACGTTCGGCAACTAGGATTTTTCTCTCCAACTCCGAGGAACTAGAATAAGCTAATTATTGTATTCATTATTACACAAAGTGTAATCGCCTGTAAATCGTTTTGGACACTCTGGTGACAAAACGATATAGTTTAAGGGGATATCACGCGCCAATTCCACTTCGTCTTTCATCGACCATCAAGAAAACGCGACTTTTTTTTATCGTTCCGCGTAATTAAATTCATTTTCAGCCTTAGCTTTGATCTTCAGGCTGCAGTATTTAGCTTCAGTTTATCTGGAATAGATCTTTATCTGGAATTTTTCATGTTTAAAGTAGAATCATTTGTTCGTTATTTGTCACGTTTGTCATACCCCTGGCGTTAAAACAACACGATAAACCGTGTAGTCGGCCTAATAGCCTCACGGCTATTTGGTTAAACCGCGATCTTGCGATGTAGTCGTGGAGCGTGGCTTTCGTCAAATCATGGTTCCATCGGTACTTTGGGTGGCCTAGCGTTGTCTGGAAAGTCGAACTCTCGGGTTCGATCTGGGATCGCATAGACGGGCAAACCGTTCTTAATTAATATTAATAAATTTCCATTCTGATTCGGATTAGCCGTATCAGGCTTGTCGGTAGCGGCCGGACCGATAAGGCTTATTCGACTTAATCTGTGTAGAGTTCGTCTTAATTATCTGTAGTTCCGCGTTTTATTTGTTTCATCTTTGAAGTGATCCTCGACCGAATTTCGTTGAGATTTCTTTCCTGTAAATCGACCCTAGGTGAATCTCTTTGTATCGGTGGACCATGATTCGGGGAAAGTCGTGTGAAACGGGTATTTCTCAAGATCGTTGTACGAGCCACTGTGTAAGTGTGTAAATTGTTTTTTCGCCGCGTTATGATAAACGTTTAGAATCACCCGCGTTCAGATTTTGATTATGGAGTTGCTTTTCTCGTTGAGTCGTTCCTTCTATAGTTCTCTTTTTGTTTCCTTTTTTTATATCGCGAATAATTGGCGCGTGATGGTGATGGTTTGCGTTAGTAATATTGAAACACGTTTCAATACCCCCCTCTAGTCGCGGTCTCATCGATAGACGTGTCTATGAGACGATCGTTCTTTAATTGAATTAGTTTAAAAGAGGGGGGTGGATGGAGGTAGTGGTTTGATTGCGCCTCCATCTTCAGAAACTTTCCGTGGTGAGATTTGCGTCGAAATTATTTGCATCGAACCTTTTTGGCTTCGATACAAATGGTATCGAGCAGATTTTCCGCGAATAGATTATAAGTTTTTTTTTACTCTTTTACTCGCATCGATTGCGTAAATGAAGCATAGGTATAAATTGTCTGTGTCTATGATATAGTCCAGTGGTCATTGTTTTACTACCATATCACGGACTTTGATAAAATATTAGTAATTTGTAAGCTTTAATTTTGATTAAATGTTAGTAGATTAATTAGTCCCCTGTGGGTCGGGGAAAGAATACACCCACGGTAATCTCTTCCTGTCGTAAGAGGCGACTAACAGAGTCGTTTTGGCACTCCGGTGACAAAACGCGGGGGGTATCATTCGCCAATTAAAATTTGTTTCGAAGTCGATAATCTAGAGAACGCGACTGATTTGCTTGTTCCGCGTTATTAACAGTTTGCCTACCGGTAGCGGTAGGTAAAGTGTTACATTCGTATTATACGTAATAGGGAAATGGCATGTTTGTTCTTTTTCTGTCCCGCGAATACTTAATTGGCGTATGATGGGGATAATTAGTTTTAGTAATATTGAAACGTTATAAGTTTTTTTTACTCTTTTACTCGCATCGATTGCGTAAATGAAGCATAGGTATAAATTGTCTGTGTCTATGATATAGCCCAGTGATCATTGTTTTACTACCATATCACGGACTTTGATAAAATATTAGTAATTTGTAAGCTTTAATTTTGATTAAATGTTAGTAGATTAATTAGTCCCCTGTGGGTCGGGGAAAGAATACACCCACGGTAATCTCTTCCTGTCGTAAGAGGCGACTAACAGAGTCGTTTTGGCACTCCGGTGACAAAACGCGGGGGTTATCATTCGCCAATTAAAATTTGTTTCGAAGTCGATGTATAATCTAGAGAACGCGACTGATTTGCTTGTTCCGCGTTATTAACAGTTTGCCTACCGGTAGCGGTAGGTAAAGTGTTAAATTCGTATTATACGTAATAGGGAAATGGCATGTTTGTTCTTTTTCTGTCCCGCGAATACTTAATTGGCGCATGATGGGGATAATTAGTTTTAGTAATATTGAAACGTGTTTCAATACCGCCTATATCGTGATCTCATTGACAGACGTGTCTTTGAGATTATAGTTTTTAAGTATAATTAGCATGGCCTTAAAAATGAGGATGTGGTTAAATTTGAATCGAACGATAATACAATACTTTAATATGTTTTACAAATATAATGACTTTGTGTCATACATTTGAAAGTACTGTAAAATATCGGAAATAACTTATTGATTAAACTGTTATCAATAAATTCTAAGCATTTGTTTCATTTTCCTTTTCCTATTGCAATTACAGATCTTCGTGGATCAGATTGGTACTTTGACGTTTAAGAAATAACACTAGTATGTCATAAAGTATTATCGTAAATCAGGATTTGTTTAAAATACATTCCCCTGTGGGTTGGGGAAAGAATATACCCACGGTATTCCCTGCCTGTCGTACGAGGCGACTAATAGGGACGCGTTTTGTGCAGATTCGTGACAAAAGGTTCATTTAAGGAGTGAGGTGATAGAAATTGAGTTGGTTTTCCTTCGTTCGGTATGATAAGGCCAAAATTTGTAGACATTTCGGCAAAGTTTGAACCGTGTAGATGAAGATTTGTCGCTATTTTGGTAATTCGCTCGCCATTTGCACAATTTTTTAGACATCGACCTGAATCTTTCACCGTCTTATTTCGTTTTAAATAACGCGCCGAAAAAGCCCTGGATCATTTGCATAGCTCGAAAATTACGGAAATGACGAAGAAATTACGAAATTCGCGAAAATTCATCAATTTAGAGCAGTTTTTCGTTCGGCATTCGCTCAATTTTTGACATAGCGATCTGAAACTGGTACCATTGATTTAGTTAGGAAATTCTACGCCAGATCAACATATAATAGTTGTACTTTTCGAAAATTTAATTCTTCGCCAAAATCTGAAGGGGGTAGGTAAGGATTTTTTGGCGATTTTCGTAAATCGCTCGCCATTTCTACAATTTTTTAGATATCAAAATAATTCTTTCACTGTCTTATTCGGCTTCGGATTCCGCGTCCAAAACGCCCCGGATCGTTTTAATAGCTCAAAAATTACGGATTATAAATTACTTCTATACCCTCGGTCATCCTAGACTCGAACCCAAAATGGTAACGTTGCTACTCTTCACGACGGTAACATTGTTAATACGCACAGACTATAGCTTCTCTACCCTCAGTCATCCTAGACTCGAACCCATAATGGTAACGTTGCTACTCTTCACAATGGTAACATTATTAATACGCACAGACTATAGCTTCTCTACCCTCAGTCATCCTAGACTCGAACCCATAATGGTAACGTTGCTACTCTTCACAATGGTAACATTATTAATACGCACAGACTATAACTTCTACACCCTGTCATCCTAGATTCGAACCGATAATGGTAACGTTGATACCCTTCACAAATAAACTTTAAGGGAAATACTTAAAAAATATTTGACATAATATATGAAATTTAATGTTGCTATGTAGGGTGTCTTAAGGTTTCCATATATGACGAGTTAGTGTCCCTTGGAAAAAGGCAGGTATATCGACTACCTGCTATTACGGGTCCCATCCTCCACCTCTCAAACGAAATTTAAATCAAGTAGGTAGTAATAATCCCCACTAATAATCCCCACTGGGAGACGTGAGCATTATTAGTAGATACTTCCGGTGGATCGGACATCTGCTCAGTTGCTTTCGAGTCATTGTTTAAGAACGTTGTCGGGTAAGTTTCCGCGGACGGGTTGTTTGATTACGATACAGACGCGAATTCTTCGGTCGAGTGATTGTAAGTAACAGTAGAGTTTTCATTCTACGGGAGGTTCGAGAAATAATTATGCAACAACTTTAACGTGTACTTTTCAACGGCATTCGTTTATTCAATTTATCCATAACTAGATACGTACGTTACACAAGTAAGTAAAATACATTTGCATTTATTTAACAATGCAAACTCAGAGTGCGGCACGTGTTGGTACATACCTCCTTCCCACTGGGAGGAGTGGGGATTATTAGTAGATACTACCGGTGGATCGGACATCTGCTCAGTTGCTCTCGAGTCATTGTTTAAAGGACCTCGGATACGCCTGATTGTATCTAGCTTTTATGGGGAATTAGGGTGAGATCTGGACATTTTATGGGTTCGAGGTTTTAAAGCGGGAACACTTCGAGCCATGGGAATTTCGATGTTCAACGATTCCGAGGTGTTGATATTTTAAATCTTTAAGATTTCGAGCTATGGGAATTTTAATGTTTGGAGAAATTTGTGGTGTGAACATTTTTATAGAAATTTCACGTTACTTTTTTTAGATTTTTTTTCAAATTAATTTATTTATGTTATTTAAGAATGAGATATTTCTTTATGAGTGATAAAGGTAAACTTTTAGTCTGTCTTTGGACTTTGCAAATATTATAATATCTGTTTATTAAATATATTAATTTGATAAGAGCGATAGTTATTATAATGACACTTGAATTCCATTGAAAGAAAATAGTAGTTTCCTTGTAATTGACTACCTGTACCGCCACTGACTAAAGATGTTAAGTCGTGAGTGATGAGCTAAGTGATTCTGGACGAACCGCGTGTGGTAATCGCTTCTCATTAAACTTTGACACGCGTTTCCGTGAAACTTTTAGTTGCTAATCACTCGGCTAATTGCCAGATAGAGTTTCTAAACGGGACAACGTCGATCGCAGACACGGTATAAGAGTAGACATGGCATTGAATAGAGTATAGTGTGCCACAATTATAAAAAGAAATACAAATAAAAAGAATTATTTTAGAATTAATTATTTATTTTAGTAATTTCAAAATTTATTAATTGTTAATTTTTATGTTTAACAGATCTTTTCCACGCAGTTTCCTGGGGGACGGCGACGACGTGGACTGACTACTTAATTTCGTGAAAATTGTTAAGCTGTACTACTAGCTTGCGGAAATACTTTTAATATATACAGTATCTTGTGTTGTATATTATACGTGTTGCAAAATGAATAAACAGTCTATTTTTGGATAAAATAAACTGAATTCTTTATTTATAATAATTATTCCTATCTTTTCCATTAAATGACGTTCACGGAAGCGAAATCTTGCCACATCTTGTGATTTATTCTTTTGGTAGAGAAGTCTAACATTTCGAAGTTTGTTGATATAAAAATTGAGGAATAGGTTTTAATATAAGAAACTCGTGATTTATCATAAATGAAATTTATTGAAAGACTTCATTTTACAAGAGTATAACTTACAAATTAAACATCTTAAATAATTAATCACATAAATAGAATCACTGCGTTTGCTGGCCGTTGATCCAATTGGTTTCCGGAATGATTTTTCCGCCTAGAAACATACAAACAAATTGATTCATAACCTAATAAATAATTCACACCCTACCCACCCCTCCCAAATAATTAACCACCCTTAAAATTCCCCTGGTCATCGATCAAAATTCAATAAAAACATCCTTTTCCGGGTATAAACTCAATTGTCATTTATAACAATTTTTGCCGACCCGTCCAAAAATTCTCCCCACCACTGCGCATGCCCCACCATTTGGCATCCCCACCACGCCCACCCTGCGCTCACCCTATATAAGGACGAGCACCGCAACATTTCCTCGGTTGCGAAGACCGCTCCGACGCAGTCGGGTCGGTCTTCCGGCTCACCCGTCCGCGGGGACCCTCTGGGGACCTCACCCTTCCTCCCTCGGGGGATGGTGGGCCGTGGTGAGGGGTCACCAACCTCTCACCGCTGGTCTTCCCCGAGGAGAAGGTGGAGGGACCTGGGGAGCCGGACGAGGGCGGCTGGGGCTCCTCTTTGCTCCAGCCGAACTCGGACGGTTCCCGCGAGCCCCCGCCACCCTTCCTCGAAGGGATGGACCTCTTCGGGGACGGGTGGTGGGTGCTCGAGGGGTGTCCGAGCGCGGGGGGACGTGGGGGGCGCCTTCTGGCATCCCGGGGCCCCAGGGATGCACGGGTGGGTCCAACAGAAGGCGAACCCCATGGCCTCCCGTGCTTGGGCACCTCCAGGTTCCCTTCCCCTTCCCTTCGGGGGATGATCCGGCGGTGAGGGGGGTGGCTCGCTTGCCCGGTCAGCCACCCTCGACGTGGAGGTTAGGGGGAGCCCTGGAGACCCCAAGGGTGGGGAGCCGGAGCCGGCTCGGTTGCCCGGTTCGGTTTTCGCAATCCACGGGGGGTGGGGGGACTCGGGGGTGGTGAGAGCCACAGCCGGAGTCCTTTGGGGCCGGGGGCCCGGGGGCTCCCGGAGGACCGAGGTCCTCTGGGAGCACCGGGGTCCCCGTCTCCGGAGGTGGTTCTCTCCACTCCCCGGGTCGGGGGGCGGATAGGCCCCCCGGCCCGGGGTTGGGACTCACTCGAAATGGGGAGAGGGTCCCAACCCACGTCGGTTGTTTTCATGATCTGAACGGACGTAGTGCCCCCCTGCTCTGAACTTCCTCTCTTCAGGGACGGCTACCCCTGGTGTGAGTGCCCCTGTCCCCCCACCAGTGGTGGTCATCCCTAAAGAGCGGGAGGAATCAGCCCGGGGAGTGAGGCCCCCCAGGCCTCTTCCTCCCGCTCTTCTAAGATGACCACCACCGATGAGGGGACTGGCACTCTCACCAGGGATAGCCATCCCCGAAGAGAGGAAGGAGGCGGCTCGGAAGATGTCCAAGTCAAGTAGGAGGCAAGCCCCCTACCGTGCTTGGGCATCTCCCAAGCCTCTCCTTCCACTCTTCAAAGATGACTACCCAAGGTGAGGGACCGGGTGCCCCCGCACCGTGGTCGTCATCCTCGAAGAGAGGACGAAGACTGTCCGCCCCAGCAGAGCCGGGGTAAGGCACGATCACGACGAGAGGACGCCACTCCTCCCGAAGGGCCGTATTCCGCACAGTGTCACAAAAGGGACACTGCCGAAATTCATTCCAGCGCACGGCGCCACGCGCTGGAACGAACTGGCTATTGCAGGAAATTGATTTCCTGGGCGATGGGCACGCCAACTTCCCTACGCCTTGGTGGTGTTAGCAGGACCCCGTCGTCCAACCCCCCCGGTTAAAGGGGGGAAAGACGTCAAGGTCCTCCCAGGGCACACCGCGAGGAGGTACCACCACGTACCCCATGTACGAGGCGAAGACATTTCCCGCTCTTCGAGAATGACTATCATCGGTGACGAACACCGGGACTGCCATCCCCGAAGAGAAGACAAAGTCTCCAGGCTTGATGCGACGAGAGAGCGCCCAATTCTCCCGAAGAGGCCGTAAACCGCGCAGTGTCACAAAAGGGACACTGCCTAAATTCATTCCAGTGTACGGCGCTCACACCCTGGAACGAATTGGCTATTGCAAGGAATGAATTCCTTGGGCGATGGGCACGCCAACTTCCCTACGCCTTGGTGGTGTTAGCAGGACCCCGTCGTCCAACCCCCCCGGTTAAAGGGGGGCGAGACGTCAAGGTCCTCCCAGGGCACACCGCGAGGAGGTACCACCATGTGCCCCACTTTGAGTTTACATTGTTAAATAAATGCAAATGTATTTTAGTTACCTGTGTAATGTACATATGTAGTTATGGATAAATTGAATAAACGAATGCGGTTCAAAAGTACACGTTAATGTTGTTGCATATTTATTTCTCGAACCTCCCGTAGAATGAAAACTCTACTGTTACTTACAATCACTCGACCGAAGAATTCGCGTCTGTATCGTAATCAAACAACCCGTCCGCGGGAACTTACCCGACAACGTTCTTAAACAATGACTCGAAAGCAACTGAGCAGATGTCCGATCCACCGGTAGTATCTACTAATAATCCCCACTCCTCCCAGTGGGAAGGAGGTATGTACCAACACGTGCCGCACTTTGAGTTTACATTGTTAAATAAATGCAAAAGTATTTTAGTTACCTGTGTACTGTACATATGTAGTTATGGATAAATTGAATAAACGAATGCGGTTCAAAAGTACACGTTAATGTTGTTGCATATTTATTTCTCGAACCTCCCGTAGAATGAAAACTCTACTGTTACTTACAATCACTCGACCGAAGAATTCGCGTCTGTATCGTAATCAAACAACCCGACCGCGGAAACTTACCCGACAACGTTCTTAAACAATGACTCGAAAGCAACTGAGCAGATGTCCGATCCACCGGTAGTATCTACTAATAATACTCACGTCTCCCAGTGGGGATTATTAGAGGGGATTATTACTACCTAATTGATTTACCTTTCGTTTGAGAGGTGGAGGATGCGACCCGTAATAGCAGGTAGTCGATATACCTGCCTTTTTCCAAGGGACACTAACTCGTCATATATGGAAACCTTAAGACACCCTACATAGCAACATTGAATTTCATATATTATGTAAAATTTTGTTTAAGTATTTCCTTTAAAGTTTATTTGTGAAGGGTATCAACGTTACCATTATCGGTTCGAATCTAGGATGACAGGGTGTAGAAGTTATAGTCTGTGCGTATTAATAATGTTACCTTTGTGAAGGGTACCAACGTTACCATTATGGGTTTGAGTCTAGGATGACTGAGGGTAGAGAAGCTATAGTCTGTACGTATTAATAATGTTACCATTGTGAAGAGTAGCAACGTTACCATTATGGGTTCGAGTCTAGGATGACTGAGGGTAGAGAAGCTATAGTCTGTGCGTATTAACAATGTTAGCGTCGTGAAGAGTAGCAACGTTACCATTTTGGGTTCGAGTCTAGGATGACCGAGGGTATAGAAGCTATATTCTGTGCGTATTAATAATGTTGCCATTGTGAAGGGTTACAACGTTACCATTTCATTTCGTTAAATTTCATTTATGATAAATCACGAGTTTCTTATATTAAAACCTATTCCTCAATTTTTATATCAACAAACTTCGAAATGTTAGACTTCTCTACCAAAAGAATAAATCACAAGATGTGGCAAGATTTCGCTTCCGTGAACGTCATTTAATGGAAAAGATAGGAATAATTATTATAAATAAAGAATTCAGTTTATTTTATCCAAAAATAGACTGTTTATTCATTTTGCAACACGTATAATATACAACACAAGATACTGTATATATTAAAAGTATTTCCGCAAGCTAGTAGTACAGCTTAACAATTTTCACGAAATTAAGTAGTCAGTCCACGTCGTCGCCGTCCCCCAGGAAACTGCGTGGAAAAGATCTGTTAAACATAAAAATTAACAATTAATAAATTTTGAAATTACTAAAATAAATAATTAATTCTAAAATAATTCTTTTTATTTGTATTTCTTTTTATAATTGTGGCACACTATACTCTATTCAATGCCATGTCTACTCTTATACCGTGTCTGCGATCGACGTTGTCCCGTTTAGAAACTCTATCTGGCAATTAGCCGAGTGATTAGCAACTAAAAGTTTCACGGAAACGCGTGTCAAAGTTTAATGAGAAGCGATTACCACACGCGGTTCGTCCAGAATCACTTAGCTCATCACTCACGACTTAACATCTTTAGTCAGTGGCGGTACAGGTAGTCAATTACAAGGAAACTACTATTTTCTTTCAATGGAATTCAAGTGTCATTATAATAACTATCGCTCTTATCAAATTAATATATTTAATAAACAGATATTATAATATTTGCAAAGTCCAAAGACAGACTAAAAGTTTACCTTTATCACTCATAAAGAAATATCTCATTCTTAAATAACATAAATAAATTAATTTGAAAAAAAATCTAAAAAAAGTAACGTGAAATTTCTATAAAAATGTTCACACCACAAATTTCTCCAAACATTAAAATTCCCATAGCTCGAAATCTTAAAGATTTAAAATATCAACACCTCGGAATCGTTGAACATCGAAATTCCCATGGCTCGAAGTGTTCCCGCTTTAAAACCTCGAACCCATAAAATGTCCAGATCTCACCCTAATTCCCCATAAAAGCTAGATACAATCAGGCGTATCCGAGGTCCTTTAAACAATGACTCGAGAGCAACTGAGCAGATGTCCGATCCACCGGTAGTATCTACTAATAATCCCCACTCCTCCCAGTGGGAAGGAGGTATGTACCAACACGTGCCGCACTCTGAGTTTGCATTGTTAAATAAATGCAAATGTATTTTACTTACTTGTGTAACGTACGTATCTAGTTATGGATAAATTGAATAAACGAATGCCGTTGAAAAGTACACGTTAAAGTTGTTGCATAATTATTTCTCGAACCTCCCGTAGAATGAAAACTCTACTGTTACTTACAATCACTCGACCGAAGAATTCGCGTCTGTATCGTAATCAAACAACCCGTCCGCGGAAACTTACCCGACAACGTTCTTAAACAATGACTCGAAAGCAACTGAGCAGATGTCCGATCCACCGGAAGTATCTACTAATAATGCTCACGTCTCCCAGTGGGGATTATTAGTGGGGATTATTACTACCTACTTGATTTAAATTTCGTTTGAGAGGTGGAGGATGGGACCCGTAATAGCAGGTAGTCGATATACCTGCCTTTTTCCAAGGGACACTAACTCGTCATATATGGAAACCTTAAGACACCCTACATAGCAACATTAAATTTCATATATTATGTCAAATATTTTTTAAGTATTTCCCTTAAAGTTTATTTGTGAAGGGTATCAACGTTACCATTATCGGTTCGAATCTAGGATGACAGGGTGTAGAAGTTATAGTCTGTGCGTATTAATAATGTTACCATTGTGAAGAGTAGCAACGTTACCATTATGGGTTCGAGTCTAGGATGACTGAGGGTAGAGAAGCTATAGTCTGTGCGTATTAATAATGTTACCATTGTGAAGAGTAGCAACGTTACCATTATGGGTTCGAGTCTAGGATGACTGAGGGTAGAGAAGCTATAGTCTGTGCGTATTAACAATGTTACCGTCGTGAAGAGTAGCAACGTTACCATTTTGGGTTCGAGTCTAGGATGACCGAGGGTATAGAAGTAATTTATAATCCGTAATTTTTGAGCTATTAAAACGATCCGGGGCGTTTTGGACGCGGAATCCGAAGCCGAATAAGACAGTGAAAGAATTATTTTGATATCTAAAAAATTGTAGAAATGGCGAGCGATTTACGAAAATCGCCAAAAAATCCTTACCTACCCCCTTCAGATTTTGGCGAAGAATTAAATTTTCGAAAAGTACAACTATTATATGTTGATCTGGCGTAGAATTTCCTAACTAAATCAATGGTACCAGTTTCAGATCGCTATGTCAAAAATTGAGCGAATGCCGAACGAAAAACTGCTCTAAATTGATGAATTTTCGCGAATTTCGTAATTTCTTCGTCATTTCCGTAATTTTCGAGCTATGCAAATGATCCAGGGCTTTTTCGGCGCGTTATTTAAAACGAAATAAGACGGTGAAAGATTCAGGTCGATGTCTAAAAAATTGTGCAAATGGCGAGCGAATTACCAAAATAGCGACAAATCTTCATCTACACGGTTCAAACTTTGCCGAAATGTCTACAAATTTTGGCCTTAATCATACCGAACGAAGGAAAACCAACTCAATTTCTATCACCTCACTCCTTAAATGAACCTTTTGTCACGAATCTGCACAAAACGCGTCCCTATTAGTCGCCTCGTACGACAGGCAGGGAATACCGTGGTATATTCTTTCCCCAACCCACCAGGGGAATGTATTTTTAAACAAATCCTGATTTACTATAATACTTTATGACATACTAGTGTTATTTCTTAAACGTCAAAGTACCAATCTGATCCACGAAGATCTGTAATTGCAATAGGAAAAGGAAAATGAAACAAATGCTTAGAATTTATTGATAACAGTTTAATCAATAAGTTATTTCCGATATTTTACAGTACTTTCAAATGTATGACACAAAGTCATTATATTTGTAAAACATATTAAAGTATTGTATTATCGTTCGATTCAAATTTAACCACATCCTCATTTTTAAGGGCCATGCTAATTATACTTAAAAACTATAATCTCAAAGACACGTCTGTCAATGAGATCACGATATAGGCGGTATTGAAACACGTTTCAATATTACTAAAACTAATTATCCCCATCATGCGCCAATTAAGTATTCGCGGGACAGAAAAAGAACAAACATGCCATTTCCCTATTACGTATAATACGAATTTAACACTTACCTACCGCTACCGGTAGGCAAACTGTTAATAACGCGGAACAAGCAAATCAGTTCGCGTTCTCTAGATTATACATCGACTTCGAAACAAATTTTAATTGGCGAATGATAACCCCCGCGTTTTGTCACCGGAGTGCCAAAACGACTCTGTTAGTCGCCTCTTACGACAGGAAGAGATTACCGTGGGTGTATTCTTTCCCCGACCCACAGGGGACTAATTAATCTACTAACATTTAATCAAAATTAAAGCTTACAAATTACTAATATTTTATCAAAGTCCGTGATATGGTAGTAAAACAATGATCACTGGGCTATATCATAGACACAGACAATTTATACCTATGCTTCATTTACGCAATCGATGCGAGTACAAGAGTAAAAAAAACTTATAACGTTTCAATATTACTAAAACTAATTATCCCCATCATACGCCAATTAAGTATTCGCGGGACAGAAAAAGAACAAACATGCCATTTCCCTATTACGTATAATACGAATGTAACACTTTACCTACCGCTACCGGTAGGCAAACTGTTAATAACGCGGAACAAGCAAATCAGTCGCGTTCTCTAGATTATCGACTTCGAAACAAAATTTTAATTGGCGAATGATACCCCCCGCGTTTTGTCACCGGAGTGCCAAAACGACTCTGTTAGTCGCCTCTTACGACAGGAAGAGATTACCGTGGGTGTATTCTTTCCCCGACCCACAGGGGGACTAATTAATCTACTAACATTTAATCAAAATTAAAGCTTACAAATTACTAATATTTTATCAAAGTCCGTGATATGGTAGTAAAACAATGACCACTGGACTATATCATAGACACAGACAATTTATACCTATGCTTCATTTACGCAATCGATGCGAGTAAAAGAGTAAAAAAAAACTTATAATCTATTCGCGGAAAATCTGCTCGATACCATTTGTATCGAAGCCAAAAAGGTTCGATGCAAATAATTTCGACGCAAATCTCACCACGGAAAGTTTCTGAAGATGGAGGCGCAATCAAACCACTACCTCCATCCACCCCCCTCTTTTAAACTAATTCAATAAAGAACGATCGTCTCATAGACACGACTATCGATGAGACCGCGACTAGAGGGGGGTATTGAACCGTGTTTCAATATTACTAACGCAAACCATCACCATCACGCGCCAATTATTCGCGATATAAAAAAAGGAAACAAAAAGAGAACTATAGAAGGAACGACTCAACGAGAAAAGCAACTCCATAATCAAAATCTGAACGCGGGTGATTCTAAACGTTTATCATAACGCGGCGAAAAACAATTTACACCACTTACACAGTGGCTCGTACAACGATCTTGAGAAATACCCGTTTCACACGACTTTCCCCGAATCAATGGTCCACCGATAACAAAGAGATTCACCTAGGGTCGATTTACAGGAAAGAAATCTCAACGAAATTCGGTCGAGGATCACTTCAAAGATGAAACAAATAAAACGCGGAACTACAGATAATTAAGACGAACTCTACACAGATTAAGTCGAATAAGCCTTATCGGTCCGGCCGCTACCGACAAGCCTGATACGGCTAATCCGAATCAGAATGGAAATTTATTAATATTAATTAAGAACGGTTTTGCCCGTCTATGCGATCCCAGATCGAACCCGAGAGTTCGACTTTCCAGACAACGCTAGGCCACCCAAAGTACCGATGGAACCATGATTTGACGAAAGCCACGCTCCACGACTACATCGCAAGATCGCGGATTAACCAAATAGCCGTGAGGCTATTAGGCCGACTACACGGTTTATCGTGTTGTTTTAACGCCAGGGGTATGACAAACGTGACAAATAACGAACAAATGATTCTACTTTAAACATGAAAAATTCCAGATAAAGATCTATTCCAGATAAACTGAAGCTAAATACTGCAGCCTGAAGATCAAAGCTAAGGCTGAAAATGAATTTAATTACGCGGAACGATAAAAAAAAGAGTCGCGTTTTCTTGATGGTCGATGAAAGACGAAGTGGAATTGGCGCGTGATATCCCCTTAAACTATATCGTTTTGTCAACCAGAGTGTCCATAAACGATTTATCAGGCGATTACACTTGTGTAATAATGAATACAATAATTAGCTTATTCTAGTTCCTCGGAGTTGGAGAGAAAAATCCTAGTTGCCGAACGTAATGAACAATTG